>CM074961.1:20667012-20679917 GCA_037577455.1 Pangasius macronema
TCCTCCTCCTCCACTCTCCTCTTCCTCTCTCCTCCTCCTCCTCCACTCTCCTCTTCCTCACTCCTCCTCTTCCTCACTCCTCCTCCTCCACTCTCCTCTTCCTCTCTCCTCATCCTCCTCCACTCTTCTCTTCCTCACTCCTCCTCCACTCTCCTCCTCCTCCTCTACTCTCCTCCTCCTCTTCCTCCTCTCTCGTCTTCCTCCTACTCTCTTCTCCTCCACTCTACTCCTTTTCCTCCTCTTCCCCCTCCTCTTCATCTTCCTCTCTCCTCCTCCCCTCTCTTCCTCCACTCTCCTCTTCCAGTCTACTCCTCTCTCCCCCTCTCTTTCTCATCTCTTTTCTTCCATTCTACTCCTCTTCCTCCTCCTCTTCCTCCTCCACTCTAGTCTTCCTCGTCTTCCTCTCCCCGAAAATGAAGTGGCTCATGTTCAAATCTGTTTTTTTCCCTGTGGTCTCAACACCAAATTATTGTTTCACAACTCGAGGCCCCAAACACCCCGGAGTGAGTGTGTGTCTCCTCTCAGCGGCCAAAGTCAATTACAGCAGGATGAGATTACGCAGGGACGGTGTGTGTGGACGGACGCACTCTCGTTCCCCCGAGGCATGAGGGCAAAAGCAATAACTTCATCCACTTGACACTGCTGCTCTTTTACGCATGCTACACACACACACACACACACACACACACACACACACACACACTCAGGGAGCTAATCGAAACCGAGCTGAGACCACCGCCACTCCGCATCACTTCCTGCATCCACGTCTCACTTTAGAGAGAGAAAAAGAGACAGATGTAAAGAGCAAAGAGCAGAGTGACCCAGAACACACCCACATCCACACACACACACACACACACACACACACACACACACACACACACACAGAGTCACATCTACCCACATCTTGTTGTATTTTTAGTCTTCACACAGCTTTACTGTTCCATTTCCCTCGACTCCAATGCTACTGTAGTTTTGATTTGTTTTATTGTATTTGTTATGAAATATTTCTGTCAATATAAATATATTGCAATTAATAACCAATAACCAAAAAGTTTGAGGTATCACTCATGGTTAAATTTCGTACTTTAAATGTTAGTATATTCAATAATTCTGTCACCTTAACACTGTTTCAACAACAAAAATAACTTTTAGTACACAGAGTTCCTTTATGGACTCTAACACAAAGCAGGCAGTGNTGTGTGTGTGTGTGTGTGTGTGTGTGTGTGTGTGTGTGTGTGTGTGTGTGTGTGTGTGTGTGTGTGTGTGTTTTGTTCAACATTGTGGTCTTACACTCTGACACTGTGCCTGAACTTAATCAGCTGCGACACACAAAGCGTCTGTTGTCCTGAATCTCTCTCTGTTCTCTCGTCTATGATCGCTCCCACTGTATCTGTGTGACACGAGGAAGTCTTTACTACATCAGACCATCTGAGCTTCTACGTGTGTGTGTGTGTGTGTGTGCGTGTGTGTGTGTGTGTGTGTGTGCGTGTGCGTGCGTGCGTGTGTGTGCATGATGTGGTATAGGAGATATTTAAAGCTCGGCTCTGTGGGTATTGGGTGAGAAGAGAAGTGATGATGAACTGCGTGAAGTTTTTATTTTCACTTTCCTCATTCGCATGCAGAGGAATTTATTTATGCTCTGATCGAGACGATGGAGTTTTCTTTTCTGATTATTATTTAGTAAATAAATCATTCACATTTTCTGTAAATGCTTGAGATGTTGTTCATTAAACATTAAAGACACTTTTAATACTTTAAATAGCATAAATTTGTCTCCTTTAATAATCTTTTAACAGGAAAAAAAATCTAAAAATGAATTTGGAAATGAATTTGTGTCTTGTATTTATTTTATGTCTATTAGATATAAAATAATCTTTATATATATTAATATTTTTATATATCTAAAATGTATTTTGTTATTTGTTTAATGTTGCATTATACTGTGTGCAGATTTTATTTCAAAGAGAAATTTCCAGTGTGTCTTTATATTTCTTTTAGTTTCCATGAAAATATGAGTGAAAGTAATCGATGGAAGAAACTGGATACCTCTTAAATCATGCTTACGTGTGTGTGTGTGTGTGTGTGTGTGTGTGTGTGTGTGTGTAGTTCTCCAAGGAGAAGTACCTGTTGGAGTCTCCCCCAGAGAAGCTGAGGAAGGAGCTGGAGGAGGAACTCAAACTCAGCAGCAGTGACCTGAGGAGCCACGGCTGGTACCATGGCCACATCCCACGAGAGGTGTGTGTGTGTGTGTGTGTGTGTGTGTGTGTGTGTGTGTGTGCGCGCATATAATACATACAATATAGTATTATTTATTTATTTATTCATATGTTCAATTTTAGCACCTTCCTAACACCCAAGATCTCTTCACAAAGAAATATAACACAAAGTAATATCAATAAACACACAGCAATGACTAATAAAATGTAAATAAATACGTTTATAAGTAAATAAAGTGCAACAAGTTTTTTATTTACGTAAGCACTTTATATGTCACAATAATTTTTATTACAATTTATGATATTTAATATTATATCTTTATCTGTGCATGTTATTTCCACTACAAGGCTAATGTTGCTAACAAGTAATAAAAGCCTGTAGCTACCACTTTAGCATGAATGTCTTGTGAAAGCCTAATTAATTACACACTCACCTTAAAACACATAATTTCACCCAGGATCTCACTTTTACTTAAAATATTTATTTAAAAAGTTCCCCAAAGGTTTGCATCGGAGATGCTAAGCTGGAGGCTGTAGGCTTCTAGCTTACGTTGCTATTACTTGTTAGCTATATTACTGTAAAACTATAAAAGCTCACTTCAGACCCCAGCCCAGGTTAGGCTGACTGCAGGTGAGATAAACATGTACATTTTATTTTTGGCTGAATTGGTGCTTTAGGCAAAAACAGACAACGTTGAGGTTCATTTTAGCATGCTTTACATGTCATTAATTTATTCCAGCATTCTTTTGGCAAAGTACATCCTCATTATACATCCTAACGAATTAACTACACATGTACTTTTATACGTTTCTATATTTTCAAAATGTGCGGGTTAGGATTAGAGACGAACAGGTAAACACTGAAGTAGTGCACTGTGGTATTAGTCTATTCGTGTGTGTGTGTGTGTGTGTGTGTGTGTGTTAGTTAGCATAAAGCATTCTGTTAGCTGCCCACACTGTCTGTGGTGTGACTACAGCCATCTGTGTGTTGGTGTTAGTCCAGCTGGAGGACAGGAATCTCCACATCCTCCTCTTTAAGCCTGATCCGGTCATGATGCTGCAGTGAAACTGAGCCGAGCTCACGGCGCCCTCTGGTGGAGAGTTCTTGTTGAGGCGTTATAGCTGCAGCATTAGGATGGTGAGGAAGGGGTGCCAATATTTATGACACCGCCTTATTGATTCAATCCAGTGCATATGATGGAAAAAATTGGGTCAAAGAGGTGTGGCTTATGTGCCTGTCACTCCTAGTAGTCCTGTCAGTCCAAATGAAGGAGGCGTGGTCTCAGAGGTTTCACTCACAGTGCGTCTGTCAGTCCAAAGGTAGGAGGTGTGGAATCCGTGTGAATCAGATCAAAGGAAAGGGGCGTGGCCTTTGTTTCTGTCAGTCCAAAGGTAGGAGGGTGGAGTTTTGTGCCTGTTGCTCCCAGTGAAAGAGGTGTGGCTTCTCTGTGTCTGACAGTCTGGCCTCTGTACCTGCCACTTCAAATGAAAGGGGCGTGGCTTTGGTGTATATAGGTTCAAAGAAAGGAGGCGGGGCTTCTGTGTATATAGGTTCAAAGAAAGGAGGCGTGGACTCTGTGTATATAGGTTCAAGGAAAGGAGGCGTGGCCTCTGTGTATATAGGTTCAAAGAAAGGAGGCGTGGCCTCTGTGTATATAGGTTCAAAGAAAGGAGGCGTGACCTCTGTGTATATAGGTTCAAAGAAAGGGGCGTGGCCTCTGTGTATATAGGTTCAAAGAAAGGGGCGGGGCCTCTGTGTATATAGGTGTAAAGTAGAAGGAAAGAGACAGCCTCTGTGTCTATTAGTTCAAAGAAAGGAGGCGTGGTTTCTGTATCTGTCAGTTTGAAAGTAGGAGGTGGGGTTTATTATTATTATTATTATTATTATTATTATTATTATTATTATTATCATTAGATTAGATTATAAATAACTATATCAGAAAAATATTATTAATTTATAGATCATATTATAGATATAATACAGTAATATAATGTTTATTATTGTACATTATAATACAACATATACAATAATAAACATGATATTACAGTGTTATACCTATAATATGATCTATTATGCAAATAATTTAATAAATTATATACGGTTTAATTTAGAGCACAGCCATTTACAGCTGGAACCTGAAGGAGGAATTATTCCTTAGTTTATTGATTGTTCAGATTAAAATCATTGCTTTTACAGCTGTACGGATCTCCCAGTTTCTGTACCTGTGTAACGTATGAGATGTGTAACGTGTCTGCAGGTGTCGGAGACGCTGGTTCTGCGCAGCGGGGATTTCCTGGTGCGAGACTCTCTGGCCAACGCGGGCGATTACGTGATCACGTGTCGCTGGCAGCAGGAAGTGGTGCACTGCCGCATCAGTAAGGTTCTGGTGAAGAGCGGACAGACGAAGGTGCAGTTCCTCCTGGAGGACGAGACCTTCGACTCGCTGCCCACTCTGATCCGGCACCACGCCGGCACCGGCCGGCCCGTGTGCTCGCGCTCCGGCACTCAGCTGCTGTGCCCCGTCAACCGCACACTGCCCCTCAGGTACCTGGAGGCCACGTTTGCCCTGGCGAGCGGGAGACCGGGGTCACATTCGCCATCCACCCAGCGGGGGGCGCACATCAAGAGACGCAGCGTCACCATGACGGATGGCCTGACCGCCGAGAAGATCATCCCTCACAGGTGAGCGAGGAAAAAGATAATGATGATGTTGATGATGATGATGATGAAGAACAGGTTTATAGAGGCTGGCGATGGAACAGCTGTTTACAGCTGCTATAACATAAGTGACAACAGGCGCTAACTTGTATCACAAACATTAAATGTAACTACAAACGGATAAAAAGTATTACTTCTTGTTATCCGATTAATAAAAATTGTAATCGTTGGCAAATCGCTGCGGTGTAAGAGGAATAAAACACACAGGATGTGCTTTATCACACCACCACATCACTGATTAGTTTTCTGGAACAGCACAACACACACAGTGTTTTATTACTTACCTTTTTTTGTGTTACAGTAACTGATATTAAATGCCCCCCTTTTTTAAAAATTGTCTACACAAAGAGTAATTAAAGAGATTAAAAGTTTTCTGAAGGCTCGCTGGTGTGATGTGAACGGAGTCTAACTGTCCATCTTGCGTCATCAGCGATGGCGAGTCGAGTGAAGCGGCCGACTCTCGAGTCTCAGACACCAAAGTGAAGATGGAGCAGGGATGCAGCTGGTGTGTGTGTGTGTGTGTGTGTGTGTGTGTGTGTGTTGGAGTTTCTGCATGTGTGTGTGTTCTAGTATAGCCCTCTCCCTCATTCTCACTCTTCTCTCCACAGTGGTTGTTTTTGCACTTCAAGTCCCAGCATGCATTGCGTCTGATCTCAGCACTGTATGCGTCACGAGCTCGTTTAGTCTTGTAGCAGCACGAGTTTAGCTAGACGTGTGTCGTCCTAGTCGTAGCTTCACCATACAGGATAGCAGCTCTTATGTGAAGAAGGAGTGTGTTACATTGTGTTTTTAATGTGTGTGTGTGTGTGTGTGTGTTTGTGTGTGTGTCACTCCAGTCCATCCACAGTTCACCATAAAGACGCCATGAGGAACTGTGCGCTCAGCATGGACCAGATCCAGGAGATGCGCTGTCCCCTGTCCCCTGTAGGAGAAGCTCCTCTCTCTCCTGCCTACACCTCCAGTATGTCCACACACACACACACACACACACACACACACCAATGAGGTTGCACCAATGAGACACAGACTGCATCAGATATTTTAATTCATATTGATGAGATGATTACAGATTCTTTTTCTCTCTTCCTGCATCAGCCACTCCATGACTATTTCTCTCTCTCTCTCTCTCTCTCTCTCTCTCTCTAACTTTATTTTTTCTGTCTCCATCCTCATCTGTCTCTCTCTCTTTCTCTGTCTCTCTCTACTCATTTCTTTAATTATTTCTCTCTCCTTCTGTCAATCTCTTTTTAATGATGTGTCTTTATTACTGTCTCCCTGTCTATCTCTCCATCGCTCCCTTTCTTTCTGTCTTTCTTTCTTTCTTTCTTTCTGTTTTCATTCTTCTCTCTCTCTCTCTCTCTCTCTCTCTATCTCTCTCTCTCTCTCTCTCTCTCTCTGTCTCTTAGCGTCTGTTTATGTCTCTCTGTCTTTCTTGCTCTTTTTCTTTCTGTCTCTCTCTGCAATTGTCTTTCCCACTTTATCTCTCATTAATAACTTTCCTTCTCTCTCTCTCTCTCTCTTTCGTCCTTCCCCAGTTTCCCGTCACAGACATGGCTCGGGCGGGCGCGTCTTAGCTGTTATTCCACCTTCGCCGGTGATGCGACGCTCCAGCGAGCCCCACCTCTCCCCCTCCTCCTCCAGTAACAACGTCCCGTGCTCGGACACGCCCCCCACCGCTCACGGCTACCCCTCAGATGGCTCAGAAGGTGGGGGCAGTTACTGCGAGCTGAGGCCGGGCCAGCCCCCAACACCTCCGTCTAAGAGCTACGTGGAGAGGCTGAGGGTGGAGGAGGGCCGAGCGCCAGGCTCCGCCCCCAGCGATGGAGGAGAGAGCTTTGCCGTGCCTCTGATGGAGAGCAGTTCGTGCTTCAGACCCGGGCGGTACCAATCGACCCTGCTTCCTGCAGAGAATAAGCCCCTGGAGATGGGGGTCCTGAAGAGGGTGAAGGAACTGCTGGCTGAGGTGGACCCTAAAACAGCGGCCAAACACATCACCAAGGCTGACTGCATGGTACGAAAACGAGAATCATTATGTATTCATAATGTATAACAGGAGTGTTAAATCACACATGTCTAACCTGCGAAGGCTCATACCATCAGGAGTTTGCTTTCCTTTTATTTAGAGTTTAGCATCAGACAGAAGCAGGTCATTAAATAAATGAATAAATAAATACATTAAGATTCATAAAGGAAACAGCAAACAAAGCAGCAACTGGAGGAACCAATCAGATGCAAGAGTGAGTTAATGGGAAAAGGAAGTTATGACCAAATATGGAAAGTAGGAAACAAGAACCGAGTGCAACCCAGCAGCAGAAAGAGTCAGGGTTAAATAAAAACAGGAAACAATGACCATAAAAGGAAAGTAGTTAGAGAGTTAGAGTGGACGTTGGACAGTAAAATATTTCCTCAAAAATCAGGACCATCAAGTAGGAACTTGCAGTTTGGTTTTGAATTAAACATAAAGTACAAACAGACCTACTTTCACATAAACATTTCAAGAACCAAAAAATGTGCACAGCACATACGCAGAGCGTTTCTGCTTGGCTATTAATGAATAATAATTATGCTAATTACGCTAAATAATAGCTGATGGCTTTCATGCGTCATTAGTAAAATTGGAATTTTTTTGTTGTGTATTTCTTTAAGCTGAGTACTTTAATTACATGTTCTAGTGCGGAACAGAAGCCATGTTTGTTAACCTGTCAATAAAAGTGTTGAGGTTCAGATAAACTCCTGCAGAATGAATAGCTTAATAGTTCCCTATTCATAGGACACACACACACACACACACACACACACACACACACACACACACACCGCTGATTGGTAACATCTGGGAGCAGTGAATACACCTCTAACACCTCACACTTCAACAAACTTACATATGTTCAGTCGGCTCCTGTTAACATCGTCTCAGAAGACACGCCCACTTCCTCCAATTCTGCCTCCATCCAATCAGATTAAAGCCGTCATTACGCAATAAGAACTGCAATACAGATTAATTAAATGTTGCTGGTCCTGAGTGTGTGTGAATAAATTTGAATAGCAAGACCGAGATTAAATGTTCCTCTGGCAACTGTGTGGCCATCTGCAGGTTGCTAGGATACTGGGCGTTACCAAGGAGATGCAAAGGATGATGGGAGTGAGTTCGGGGCTGGAGTTGCTGACTCTGCCACATGGCCATCAGCTGAGACTGGACCTGCTCGAGAGGTATAACGCACACACACACACACACACACACACACACACGCACACACACACACACACACAGACACGTACACAGAGATGTAAAGGGATATACATACATGGCATGAGCCTATATATGGAAATAAGAGCCTTCTAATTCCATATATGGACATAGAAACAAGGAAGTTATTAACATTCATATATGCAAATGAATTTCCGCCAATTTTGTTAGCCAGCTCGCTAACATGAAACACTGATAGGATTTCTGAAATGATTTTTTTCTAAGTCCTCAGTATTCATCTTAGCTAGCTAACATGATCTAGCTGACTAACATGAGATAACTTGATCTTGAATTTTTAACTTATATTCATAAGTTATATTATAATTTGTACAGCTCGCTGGCTATCATTCGCTAACCTGACAGAATTTCTGAGAATTTCCTAATAAATATTTACTCTTCACTGCTTGTGCGAGATAACTGGCTAACTTGCCACAATTATATTATAATTATCACTAGTAATTCTAGCCAATTTAACAAAATCTCTGAAAGAATGCTAATCATATTCATAAATGTTTATAATCTTCACTGCTAATGTTAGCTAACAACATGATTTTTAAGCCATGTTATGTTCACGATCGTCAGTGCTGAAGCTACCTAGCTGGCTAACGAGCTAATTTAAAAAAATATCTGGGGATTTTTAAGGATTTATATTCATAAATGTTTATCATGTTTATACTGCTAATGCTTAAATCAGTTAAACTGACAGGATTTCTGAGAAAAGTATTTGAACTCATATTATGTAAAGTTCATAAGCTTGGCTAACTTCTGAGAGGATGTTTATTATATTCCTAACTCTTCATAATTATCACTGCTAATTCTAGCTAATTATGTTAATGTTATATTCATAAATGTTTATAATATTCACTGCTAATTTTAGCTAGCTGGAATAAGCTAACCTAATGTGATTCTTAAGTGGCTTTTAAAGTCATATTATACGTATCTTCACTGCTGATGCTAGCTAGCTGGCTAACATAAGCTAATCTGACAGGGTTTCTGAGAAATTGTTTTTGATATTTTATAGCTTTATTTAATATTATTCTCGGTTCTTTAAGGATTCCCGATGAAGGACAGACGGAAAAAGCTAGTTAGCATGTAGCTAGCTTGTTTACTGTTACTAGCAGACAAATCAAATTCGGCAAAAATAAGACGTTCTGTCATACACGCTTAGAGAAATGGGGATCTTTAATGTTTTTTGGGTGCTTAATAATTATAGTTTTCTACTTGTAAGTTGTAATCTAGGTGTAATCTTTTATTTTCTATGACTGTGATATGCTAATGTTGCTAACAATTAATTAAAATTAAGCTGCTTGATTATGCTAATTGTTGCAATAATTGTATTAAAGGTCTTCCTAGTCAGTTTTTTTCAGTTTTTACCCTGACTCTGATTGGCTAAAACAGTGTGGTGGGTGGACCTCGTTTGCATAAAACGTCATTTCGGTTTTCGTTGCGATTTTGCAGGAAGTAAACACCAGCACACGCTAGGCGTTTTAACGTTTCATGATGCTGTCTCTTCTCTCAGCAGGTTCCCTTCGGTTCTTTTACTACCAGACAGAACGTTCTAGATGATCTGATCTGACCTGATAGCTGTCTGTCCTGCTTTCCTTGTGTTTCTTCAGGTTCTACACCATGTCCATAATGATGGCGGTGGACCTTCTGGGCTGCACGGGCAGCACGGAGGAACGAGCCGCTCTGCTCTATAAGACCATCCAGCTGGCAGCCGAGCTCAAGAGCACCATGGGAAATATGTTCGGATTCGCCGCCATCATGAGAGCCCTGGAACTTCCGCAGGTCAGCCGAGAGACGAGAGTTCTTAAGTCTCTTAAAACATCTTCATGTCTTCGACAGCATCTCACGGAGAATCTTAAATGTAACATGGTGTGTTCCTCAGATCTCACGCTTGGACCAGACGTGGATGACGCTGAGACAGAGACACACGGAGGGAGCCATCTTGTACGAGAAGAAACTCAAACCCTTCATGAAGGGCTTAAATGAAGGCAAAGGTGAAGATTTGGCCTAGCTAGTCATTTGTATATACAGTCTTTCATCCATTGACAAATTTTTTTTTTTTTTTAGCTTTTATTAAAATGTAGACACTTGAGAAGGTAACCTGCGCATTGCTGTTAGTAACAGTCATTTTCAAGAATATAATTATAGACTTTGCAAGTTTTTTTTAACCCAAAAACAGTCGTTCTTTATGCAATTATATTTTTTAATGCTGTAACAAACTAAATAATGAGAATAGCAGTTGTATAATTTACAATAAATAGATAAAAATAGGTGATTTATTAATGGTAAGAGCTCTATTCTGTTGTTCTTTGATATAAAAATCAGTTTTGATAATATGCAAGAAAAAAAAAAGAAAATGCTCTGAAAGAAATAATTATAATAAGTATTAAAAATAAATTCCTCTTATTTTACACACTAACTTTAAAAGTCGAATCACTGTATCATTTTTAAGAAATATAAAACTTCAGAAAAATGTAAAATTAGGAATTTTAAGACAATTAAGATTTAAATCAACAGGTAACGTCTCTCTTAAACCAAAATATGTTTATGGAAGAATAAAAAAGAATATTGAAACAGAGATTAAAAATGAGTAATTGATAAATAAAATGTAGATAAGCCTCGGGCTTTAAACGATATTATATTGATATCATTATAAATTATATCATAAAACACTTCTGAGATATCGCAGGTATTTTTATATCTTTTTCTAAATTTTTTAAATGTTTTTTTATATAAATTACACACTGAATACAGATGATTTGGCGTTAATGTAAAATTTTCTCAACCGTTTTAATTCTTTAAAACTGTAAAATATATTCGTAAAATTTTTACAGCGTCATAAAAAACGTTTTTTTCTTCTTTTTCACTGAATTTATTTTTGTAGATGTAAAATTAGTGAAGTGTCACTGAGAGAAAAAATTAAAGAGGATGTTATACTGATAGCTCCAGGTGTAAAGCCACTTTATATTCACTTATATATAAAGTATATAATATATAATATATATATAATATAATGAGCAGTTTTATTAAATATGATCACATGACCTTGGTGATCCTTGGTGACAAACTCGTCCCTCCTGCGTTTATTTGATTAGTTTTCGGATGTGAAAATTTTATCGCGTGTAAAAAAAAATTTTCTACAGTTACGACGTCGTCTAAAGAAACTAATCCCGTCCGAACAGGGCCGTGTGTTTACGTGGATAATCTTTACATTCCCATCTTATTTTTACGTCTTATTTCATGTTTGCGTGTGTGTTCGTCTCTCAGAGAGCTCTGCGTTGTCGAGTACGTCTTTCCCGCACGTGGTGCCCGTGCTGTGCCTGTTGGAGAAGGGCGTGGCCGTGGGGGAGGGGCCAGAGCCATGGGACGCTTCCGAGTGTGGCGTGGACGTGGTCATGAGCCACCTAGAGGCAGCACGCAGCATCGCACACCACGGAGGGCTGTACCACACCAACGCCGAGAGCAAGCTGCACGGTAACCGCTGTGTTTCAGCGCAATTTACCTCCCACAATGCCATGCTCCTCTAACGAATACATTTAAAACATGTACAAAATTTCATTAATTTTTACATAAAATTACTATTTTAAAATCTTGATTAGCCCCGCCCCCTTTTCCTTAAAAGGCTACACGTAAGGCAAATGGTGAATACGGGGTTGAGTAGAGAAAGGCAACGATATTCACTGAAATGTGTTAACCTGTGTGTGTGTGTGTGTGTGTGTGTGTGTGTGTGTGTGTGTGTGTGTGTGTGTGTGTAGACTTCCAGGAGAGAGAGGAAGTGTCGGAGATCTTCTGCACGGAATTCCAGATGAGGCTACTCTGGGGAAGCCGAGGATCCGAGGGGAGCCAGAGCGAACGCTACGAGAAGTTCGACAAAGTCCTCACGGCTCTTTCGCACAAGCTGGAGCCTCCCGTACGCCACAGCGAGCTATAGCGCCGCCCCCCTCCCCCGCCTGGCGCGTTGGTACTGTCCGTCACCTCACCGGCTTTCCCACTTCTGGGAGAGACCATTATAAAGACAGAGGAAAGCGAAAGAGGAAACGGAAACGGAGCGAATCGAATCAAATCTGTGAATAAGGCACAAAAGGGGGCGGGGTTTATCCAGACGGGACGGCGCCTCGTATCGTACGGGACGCAGAACTACGGCAGGGGCGGAGTTTCAAATCCTGACACCAAAATCTCTTCTCTGACTCGGGAGATGAGGGATCGAGAAACATCTCAGTCTGCGTGATCATCACTCCGGCGTCCCGGGACTCTCAGAGAGACATCACACTCACTCACCCATCTAATGTCTTAATGTATGTTGCCAAAACCACTTTCTTTACGAACATCTCATTTTTATACATTTTATTATTATTATTATTATTATTATTATTATTATTGTTGTTGTTGTTGTTGTTGTTGTGTTTATTTTGATTTCTGCGTACAAGGAGCAATATGTGGCAACCGACACACTCAGTACACAACGCTGTTGAGATGGTGGAGATCTCAGTGTAGTCTATGGGTGAGTGTGTAGGGCTGAGGATCTCACCTGGGTTCAAAATGGTTCCTGTTGGTCAACTGTTGAAGATCTCACCTTGGTTCCTGTTAAAGATTTGTTGATGATTTCACCCTGGTTCCTGTTGGTGATCTGTTGAAGATCTCACCTTGGTTCCTGTTAAAGATTTGTTGATGATTTCACCCTGGTTCCTGTTGGTGATCTGTTGAAGATCTCACC
>CM074961.1:20689510-20707010 GCA_037577455.1 Pangasius macronema
TGTATGACGAGCGTGCGCTGGTCTGTACAGTCTGTATCATGAGCGTGTGCGGGTCTGTACTGTCTGTATGACGAGCGTGCGCTGGTCTGTACAGTCTGTATCATGAGCGTGTGCGGGTCTGTACTGTCTGTATGACGAGCGTGCGCTGGTCTGTACAGTCTGTATCATGAGCGTGTGCGGGTCTGTACTGTCTGTATGACGAGCGTGCGCTGGTCTGTACAGTCTGTATCATGAGCGTGTGCGGGTCTGTACTGTCTGTATGACGAGCGCGTGCGGGTCTGTACTGTCCGTATGACGAGCGCGTGTGGGTCTGTACAGTCCGTATGATGTTCGGTTCGAATCTTGCGTTGTGTAATAGTGGGTGGAGCCTGGAGTCGGTTTCTTTGTGTAATCTTCTTGTTTGGTCCTGTGTTTCCTGTCTGTGCTGCGATGTGTGCTGATTCAGGATGAAGTAACCCGTGTGGTGACGTTTAAACGTTTTCTTGTCGACTATGTGACTCGCGGTCACGTGGAACACACGTCCGATCAGCTGCTTGTCACTGTGTAAATGATAAAATGACCCTTTTCACACTAGAGATTAGACACTTCGTTCTTTTACAGCGTGGTTAAAATATAGAAGAGCTTTCTCAGATTAAAATTACAGACTAAATACACGCCTGAATTCCCTTCCTTCATTCCTTTCTTTATTCCGAATTCTCCTCCTGAACCGCCTTCCTTCTAAACTTTCATTCATTCTTTCTTTTTCTTTCTTTCCTTCCTTCCAAACTTTCTATCAAAATTTAAGACTATCTCCTGGACTTCTTTCCTTCCTTCTGAAATTCTTTCCGTGTGAGTTTCATTCTGAACTTCCTTCCTTTCCTTTCTTCTGAACTTTTATTCCTTACAAACTTTCTCTTTTCCTTCGTTCCTTTCTTTCTTCTGAACCTCCTTCATTACAGACATCCCTCTGTTCTTTCCCTCCGTTTCCTCTGTGCTTGACGTTAAACTCTACATCATAGATTTCGTGCTAATGGATGATTGGATGTAACAGATGAAGCACTGAATGCAGTAATGTCCGTTTGCAGAACACGGTGTACTCTATAGAAATAGTTCAGCTCAGTTTGTACCACTTTGGCCTTTAGAGATTAATCCGTATCTGTGCCACAGACACTCAAAGGGCAAAGGGCAAAACGTAAGCTCTGTCTGGAGTCTTAACTCAGATGTAGAAGCTAAAAAAAAAAACACATCATCTTTCTTTCAGTTTTCTATGTTTAGTGAATAAATGCAGAGACTCGAACCTCAGCCCGAGGCCACGCGTGCTGTAAAAGTTAACGCTTGGCACCATATAAAAGTCTCTCGGCTTTTACGTTACGGCAGAATCGCGGCTCATTGTGTGTGTTTAAAAGAGTGATGGTGTGTGTGAGTGGCCTTCCTGACCCTCTCCGACTCTCTGTGCTGCTCGAACTCGGGCCAGCGGCCAAAACCCGAGGATCTGGAGGACAACTGGGCTTTCTGCAGGAGATGTGAGCGCTCTTTATGGAGCCTGCACCTGCTGCTACGTCTCCCCGAGCGTCGCGCTGCTTCACTAACATCAACACCATCTCGCTTTCATACACTCGCTTTCATACACACGGCCCGCGCCGCCGCAGATTAAACTTTAATCTGGATTAAATCAACGCTGCACCAAACCTCGTGTAGAATAATCAGCTTGTTAATCCTGGGTTTAGTTTAATAGGAAACGTATGGATTCACTTTCATTCCGTTGCTCCCGGATTTTACATTTCAGTCAGGGATGCAGTTTAATCCCTTTAAACTTTTTTAAAAATCTGCTTTAATTTTTTCCAAGGATTTTACCATTTTCACTCCAAACGAAAGAAAACAAATGATCAGTAATATCTGATCTCAGGGTCAGAATTAATCCCAGCTCGAGGTTTTAATCAAAATGAAGGAGTTGAATCACTGATTTAATGATCCAGGTTTAACTTTAAAATAGATGGTTTTAATTTTAATCACCGAATCATTTGATTGTATCCGAATAAGTTTTTTTTTATTTGTTGCTCCGTGGCCTGAAGTTGGTCTTTCTCTTTTGATAACTGGTTGTGGAGTGTGACAAGCAGGTCAGGAGTCTCAGTACAGCCCCTGGCACCTAACAGGAAGACCATCTGCTCTGAAAACTCTGTAAAAATGCCTTTACTAAAGCCGTGGTGAGTAATCGTCCTCCAGATTCACCTCAAATACACTCTTAGGAAATTCAGAAGCCATAGATTTCCTTGGCTCGGCCCCCTGGGGGAGCCTTTAAAGAAGTTCTGTAGGATCCGTTGCACTGCTGCTTGTTAGAGATACTGTGTGTAGTGGAGTGTGTTACTGGAGGCGAGCGGTTGTCGGATTAAAGAGAAATAAATCAGTTTACTGAAGCACGATCACGACGCAGGAGCTCTCCCGGTTTTTGTCTGTGCTCATTAATAGTGCCTTTCTGATTGAACATTTAATTAATAACAATAGATTTTATAAGATGTGATGCAGAATAGGTATTGTGCAGATTTGGAATAATTTCAGCCATAGTGAGGCAAAGAACAACAAACACTGGGAACAATATGGCAAAGTTTGTCTGGCTTATGAACAAAAAAATGAGTAATGAGTCATATGGGAGTCAAAAGAGTCGACTCTTTAGTGAAGTGACTCACTGAAACGAGCCAGAAATGTCATCAGTGATTCGTCAAACGTGGAGAGAGACAGACGTACGTTTACGTTTTCATGAACTCTGTTTACGTGAATAATCCCAGTTCAGTATTAAAAACTTGCATAAAATAATCAAGTGTAAAAATGTAAAAATAAGATGCATTAGAGCGCCGAAAAATAACTATTGAACAGAGTTAGAGCTTAATGATTTGCGCTGTAGTTGAGGAAAGAAGTCTGATTATCTGTCTGGGGAAAACGCTTGAATTTCACAGACTGAGAATAAACATTGGAATGAGATAATAAAGGCATTATTACGCTATTATTATGTTATTATTACGTTATTATTACGTTATTATTACGCTATTATTACGCTATTATTACGTTATTATTACGTTATTATTACGTTATTATTCACCACGTCAGGCGGCGCAGCTTCAGAGCGCGGTCTGAGAGGAGCAGAGCTTCCTGCGGAGTGACTGTGGAGAGAGCCGAACCTCTTGATGAGTGAGAAAAGGGAAAGCGGCCGAGAGGAAGTCGTGCTTTTGTTAGATCGCTTTGTTCTAGGAACGGATCTGTGCGAGTCTCTGTGGGAGAACTGATCTGCTTTCATGTGCAGCTTTCATTTACATTAACCACACTTTCTTTTATCCCACAGCTCCGGCGAATTCTGGCTTCTGATTGGGCAGGAGGTGTTGATTAATGTTCTCTAACCGCAGCTCTGGCAGTGGCACAGGTTTATATTAAAATACAGATAATAAACGGATTAGAAAAGCACGTGTAAGAGTTGAAGAGTTTGTAATTTATGTTACATTTCTGGAAGGAGTCTCCAGTGTCAGCGCTTTGTAACGGTCAGAGGTGAAGCTGTTGCTGAAGCTTGTACAGCTTTATAGAAGATTCGACTGTTAAAAAAATGTTAAGAAATAAACAGTTCTTGTTTTCTTTTTTTTTAAGTGTGATTTGTGTTTTCTTTTTCAGAGGAGGAGCCGAACTCCTGTTCGATGGAGTCAAGGAGCACCGTGTGACACTTCCCAGCCAATCAGAGCCCTGTGAGTACAGTCAGCACTGTGTGTGTGTGTGTGTGTGTGTGTTGGGGTTAGGGCTGGGCTGACACAACACACTTCTGAGATACTGTGATATCTTTTTATTATTTATTTATTTTATTTAACTTAATAATCATAAACTGACTGGAAGCAGCTTGTGTTGATGCTGAAGGTTTGCATTCAATCTTTAAATTTAAATTCTTCTCCTTTTCAGTGTTCAGTATTTATTCATTCATTCATTCATTTAGTTATTTATTTATCGCATTTGTGTTTTTGCGACGTCACGATCTGTGCCGCGATTCTTTCGACCAATCGCATCTCGTATGCAGATTATCAGGGGACGATACTCTAGAAAGATTAAGCTATAGAAACGAATGCAGCTAATGTTAGCGATGAACAGATGGTGGTTGCCATGGTAACGTTATATAACGTTAGTGGACATGTTGGGTTGTGTGTGTGTGTGTGTGTGGTGGGGGGGATCTAATTTGCATATTCATGTATATTCATAGCATTTGTAATGAGGGTAAAAGTCTCCTTAAGGGTTCCCTGGACAGTTCATGGTTCTTGGCTTATTAAAGAGGTTCTACTTGGAACCTTCTGAAAGAGGAGCACCTGTTGAACCTGCCCTAGAGAGGAAGAACAGAACCCTTCAGAGTGCTGGATTTAATCTTCTTTCCAAGAGTGTTGACGTATTGATGTTCCTCAGGCATTTTTAGCCCACTTTTGGTGGAAAGAAATGTTCCTCAAGGGTTCCTCTGATGGTTAATGGTTCTAGATCGCACCTCCAGAGACCTTTTAGTGTGATGGATAGAGTGTAGTTTAATGGAAATTGCAAAAAAAAAAAAAAAAAAAAACATAATGATTGATTATTGTGCATAAATTAGAGCACAGCGCTGGATTCTGGTCAGAAGGTGTTGATTAATTTTCTAGAGCAGCAGCTCTGGCAGTCGCACAGCTGTAAGTTGTAATTGGTGAGTCGGTGCGGTATAAGAGGAATAAAGCGCGTGTGAATACGCTGCTGTAAGAGCGATTGTTTTATTCCTGACACGGTAAAGGCGCGTGAACATCACGCAGATTGATCTCAGCGAGTTCTTCAGTATGACCGTGAGCAATATTGGACCTCCTCGTGTCTTCAGAAGTGACTTTCCTTCTTTCTCTCTAAATCAATTCTTGACTATTCTCGTTATCGACAGCTTAATTAGTTCCATACATCTCAGCTGGTATCTGTCCCGGAGGCGGAGGAAGGAACAGGATGATGGAATTCCTCCGTGATGGAGCAGGAGAAAGGCTTTTCTGCTTGGGTTTTAGCTTGAACCAAAAATGTTTTAAATAAAAAAAAATTATAAAATAAATAAATTAATTAAAAAAAGCTCATGCGTAGTGAACGGACAACATGATAAACACATCAACAGTAAATATCACACTTCTCCAGACGTTTCTACAATAATAATTTTTATTTCTACTAAATAAATAACAATGAAAATGAGAAATAAAATGAATCTAAAAAATTTTTGCTTTTTTTTTCACTATTTATATATTGCGAAATTCTAGTGTCTAGTTAGTTTGTAGTTATTTAAAAAATAATTAAAATTTAATTGAAAAAAATCACAACATCCACAATATGTCCGAAAAGTGAAAATTTATCATGATATCGTTATCGTATCGTTATATCGTTGAGCCCTGAGGAATCTCCTCACTCGCTTTCCTCATCTCCTTCACTTTCACTTAAACAACAGTAGAGCCGAACCCTGTGTCCATCCTTCTCCCTGTCCTCCTCCTCCTCCTCCTCCTCCTCCTCCTTCTCATCATCCTCCTCCTTCTCGCACTCCTCCTCCTCCTCCTCCTCCCGTCCACCACCAACATCTGTGAGCCTCCTCAGCCTCGGCCTTTCTCTCTCTAACTGCTCCATTATGGAGCCTCTTTCACTTGTAAATGCGGTCAGTGATATTGTCGATGGGGCTTTTATGCCCCGAGCCGGGGTCACACTGAAGGTATGGAGTGGGGTAGGGGCGCGAGGAGGCCTAGCAGAGACGGGAGGGATGACGCTTACAAAGCACCAAGTGCTGGTTTTGTGTGCAGTCATTTTTTTTTTTTTTGGAGAGGGGGATGATGTGATGTGATGTGGGTTCTGCTTTAGAAAGAAGGATCCTCCTCTTTCAGATTCCAGCAGGCTTCCCAGTGAGGCTTCGGGGTGAGAGTGGAGCGAGAGTGAAGCGAGAGTGAAGCGAGCAGATGTTTAACCATGACTCAGTACGAGGAACGTCCTGATAATCAGTTATACCACATATATATATATATATTATATATACGTAACAGATCAACTTGCTTTACGCTACAGCTGTTACATCTGACAGATTTGTGAGAGCAGAAAACTGCTTCACGGCGGTGTGATCCACACTAACACACGTCCTTCTGAGCACTCTGTAATGTTCAGTAATTAATCTAATGCCACTGTGTGAAGTATTTTTAACACCAAAACAACATCTTTTGCACAAAATGTCAGAATGTTTGGACAGAAAGCTGCTAGCTTTGAAGCGAATGTTTATCACCGCTCCAGCTAGCGGAAACCTCATGCATTCTGTCCTTTATGTTTTTATTTAAAACTTCAAACTTCATCGTTCATGATTTTGACTTTTATTAGTCATCATATGAATCGTGTTTAATCATTTTAACTTTTTTTTTTTTTTTTTAAACTTAAGTCCATATCAGGTTGTCTGGATCCCACGAGCGCAGGTTCGTAAGAGCCGTCTGTTGTGCTGGTTGTAGATCTCTAAAATGGCTGTAGTCGGAACTTCTTCTGATACATTTATGGAAGGAGTCTCCAGTGTCAGCGCTTTGTGACAGTCAGAGGACGGATTAGAGTAAGATTTTGACGCAATACTCCACTTAAGTATAAATTAAAACTGGTCTTTGTGAGCTTTCTGTTTATTTAGCTGTAACACAACATTGTGTGTAAGGTCAGGCAAATGTTTCCTCGTGTGTGTGTGTGTGTGTGTGTGTGTGTGTGTGTGTGTGTATAGCCTACACACTGAGTTTGCAAACATTTGGAGGTGTGTGTGTTTTACCAGCCTTCCAAACCTCCATAAAACAACAGGAGTAGAACAGCAGCGGGGTCATCACCATGGCGCTGGAGTCGCCACGACAACCGGACCACAAAAGTGGACCCTGAGAGGGAATGTGGACCTTCCTGAGGCCAGAGGATGACCTTGGAGCTCCTGTGTGTGTGTGTGTGTGTGTGTGTGTGTGTGTGTGTGTGTGTGTGTGTGTGAGAGAGGGAGAGAAAGTCAAATATCTCACTCACTCTGTGTCATGGATGGCTGATTGTGATCGCTCAGCGAAATCCCCGCCCCGCCCCAAATTTCTGTTTTATGCTCCAAATCTTTGAGTGATTGATGAGCTCTCAACACACACACACACACACACACACACACACACACACACACACACCTCATTGTCACAGACAACACAGACGTCTCTCGTATCGCCATCTAGATGAATGACGTCAGCTCCTCCCACCTGCAGATGATAACAACAATGACGATTGTTGTGTAAAAACGCGCCACGGAGAAAAACACGAAGCCTAGCCTAACAGCCACGCTACACACTACATGCCTCCGTCCTCCTTCGCAGTCTCTATCCCAGCATGCACCTGTGATGGCCACTGTGATGCAGACTGCTCCCTTTTTCCCCTCCTCCTCTTCCTCCTCATCCTTTCCACCCCTTTTATGAGTGTAAAAAGAGAGGAGTATTGATGAAGAGGTAGGAATCTCCACTCAGTTTGTAGGACACGCCCTCGCTTTCCTTTTTATTAAAACTCGCCCCAGCGGAGGAATGATGCACGCAAAAGTGATTGTTTCTGTTTTTAGCCTCGTGCTCTCGGGGCGCGTCGATATTCATCGCCTGGACGTTGCGCCGAGGCAGGCATCACTCTTGTGTACGGACGGCGGGGCGCGGGCCGGCCGGCCTGCGAGGTAACGTCGATCGTTACGCGGCCGAGGAGCTTGACAGCGATCCAATTAACCTGAAACAGCCTCCATCGCTCGCCTGCTGCCTTTCACAGGGGGAGTGAAGGAGCGCACTGGCGCGCATGCTGATGCTGACACTCTGAAAAGCGCCGTCTCCAGTGGAAAGGAAGCGTACTGAGCGCTTGCAGCGCGCCTTCCCCGACTTTCCTCTCTGCTCTATTTACGCTCAGTACAGCATCACAATGGCGGACGGTCTTATGCCGCGCTGGTGCGTCATCGTGTCTCATGTCTCATGTCTCCTCGAACACTCCCCCACCCCTTTCTTTAAATCCTCCACACTGTGTTCCCCCGGCCTCTGAGTCACTGCGGAGGTTTCACAGCTCTCCAGAGAACTCCGTCATCTTCCTCTGTGACTCTCAGTGTGGAGAAAAGCGAACGTGGGAAAGCGCCTCAGCGTGAGGTAGAGGAAAGAGCCTAGTTACAGCAGAAGGAAGGAAGGAAGGAAGGAAGGAAGGAAAAACGAGGGAGGAATAAATACAGAAAAGGGAGGAAAGAATGGAATAAACAAATTTTAAAATAGGAAGGAAGGAGGAAAAGAAAGAAATGACGGACAAGAGAAAAAAAAGGAATAGAACGAAAGGGGAAAAGGCAGAAAATAGGAAGGAAGGAAGGAAGGAAGGAAGGAAGGAAGGAATGGACGAAGGAACTGAAAGGACGAGAAAAATTAAGGGCGAAAAGAAGGAAGAAAGCAATAGGATGAAGGGGAAGGAAGGAACGAAAATAGAAAGGAAAGACAAAAAGCATAAAAGAAGGAAGAAAGTGACTGAAGGAAGAGAGAAGTGAAGTACAGTGCACGAGGGAAGGAAGGAAGGAATGAACAAATGACNAAAGAAGGATACGACGTAAGGAAAATAGGAAAGAAAGGACAAAAAGAAGGAAGCAGTGGAGCAAAGGAGGGGAAAGCAGAAAAGGAAGAAAAGAAGGAAAAATAGAAAGAAATGACATGAAGGAAGGACAAAAAGAAGAAAACAAGGTAGAAGCGAGGAACTGAAGGAAAAGAAAACGTAAGGACTGTAGAGGAGGGATGGAAGGAAACAGGCAGAAAAGAAGGAGGAAAAGAGAGAAGAATGACCAAAGTAAGGATGTAAGGAGTGGGGGGGGAGGAAAGACAAAGGGGAAGGAAGGAATGTAAAGGATGGAAGGATATGAATGAAGGAAGGAAAGAAAAAGAAGCGAAGGAATAAAAGGAGGGACTCGGTGCAGAAGAGTGTTTAGTTGGCGGGGAGTAAACGTGACGGTGTTGATGATTTTAAGCACAGATTAAATATCACAGATTAAATATCGCAGATTAAATATCGCAGCGTCTCGGCTTCTCGTTTATCGCGTGTTATTGACCGCATTAAAAAATCACAGGTATGAGCTTTAATACTGCAGTAACACACACACACTGCACGGGTTAGCGGGTTATACTCCAGCTAGTGTTGGTATTAATGATGATACCGGAGAAGGCCGGTGAGTGTTGGAGTGTGTGAAGTGCTGTTCGGCCGTGAGCTAAAGGTTCCTCTCCAGCCTTAGCTCCTGCTGCGACATTCCTGCGAAGGTTCGTCGTGTTTCATGTGGATGAGTCTGTTTTTTTTTTTTTTCTTTTTTTTTTAATGAAACGACATATTTTTGGAACCGCTGCTTCTCTAATCAAACCAGAGCACCTTCTCGCTAACGTTTAGGTATTTCTGTTCCTCCCCCTCCCCGTCCGTTCCTCCTCCTGCGTCTCCATCACCCCTATTTCGAGGAGGAAAGTGGTTCGATCCTGTAATGGAGGCTGATGATGCTGTGTTGATGCTGCTGGACCAGAGACTGGTGTTTGTGTGTGTGTGTGTGTGTGTGTGTGTGTGTTCTGTCACTGTTCACTGTATAGCCACATGCACATACACACACTCGCACATTCTCCATCACTGTCAGACTACGCACACACACACACACACACACACACAATGCGCATCACACAATGCACGCGCTGTAATGTTTTCAGGCTTTTGCCTGTGCATCTGGACGAACCGGCACATTAAACTGCGTGATTTAAAAATAAGGAGCGAAACGGCGGGGCTTTACACACAACGTCCCTCCATTTCATTTTCGTTTCAACATGCGGAGCGTTGAACGTTTATATCCATCAATCATCCTGCTCTCCTCCGCATTTCCACGCCGTAGAGACACCACAGAGACGCCATGTTCCCAAAAACACTGATCTCAGCCGCGTTCTCCTTCCCGTAGCCCTCGCCTCCTGCGTCGCGCGCCGCCGTGAAACCGAAGGCCTCGTATTTTCATCCGAATCTGTATTTTGCGGATTTTGTGTCGCAGTTTTTTTTTTTTTTTTGGTTTTTTTTACACTTTCCTTTTCCGTACATCACCCCTCCTCCCTCCCTCCTTCCCTCCCTCCCTCCCTCGCCAGTCCTGTCGCGCCACTTCGACCGTATCTGTCTCCCTGCACTCTGACCTCTAACCTTTGACCCTCGGTGGCTCTCTTGCAGGGGATGTGAAGCAGCTGCTGGTGTGGATTCGGGAGAACCTGCTGAAGGAGAGGCCCGAGCTCTTTGTGCAGGGAGATTCTGTGTAAGTACACACACACACACACACAAACACACACACACACACGTGCACACACACGCATGAGCAAAAAAACAAGGAAACGAGGTACATATTGTTTTTGTCGGACATTGAATAAAGGAATAAGGATAAAGGAGACTAATGACGATCTTAGATTATGAAACGTTGCATTAATGTTATATTAAGGTTATATTAAGGTTATTTAAGGTTATATATGTTTTATAGATTGTTTGAGATGATGACAGATTATTGCTATCATTAATTATTACATGAATTATATTAAAAGCTACCTTTATGAGCGGTTTATGAAATGTCCCGGTGTGTTTTGCCGTTTGAGCGTGATGGATGTGTCGCCGTATCGCTTTCTGCACACACTGCACTACAATTTCTGTACAATTTTATAACCTTAATGCACAAATCCATCCATCCATCATGTGTGGGGGATTATTTCATCTTTTACACAGCAGTGTATAGATGTGCGAGATGGCCGAGAGTTATAATCCCGTGCATGACAGAGCATCAGATCTGTGCGCTAATGCTGCTGTTTAATAATGTTTTATAATGCAGAGTTATAACAGCGTCGCTGTGTGCTATAGCACCTCNCAGGACAGAATTTTTACTACTGTTTGAATCTTTATTGTGTTTATGAATTCAGATTAAACAAATTCACTCCTGGCTGCTTAGGTTATGTCTTTGAAACATGTTTATTAACTCTTCGGCTGAAATGACTGAATTACGGCTGTGAATACGAATCGCTCCGGCGTGAAGTAACGTAACGGTGTAAATGAAATCGAACAGCGTTGTGTTATTGCGTTATTGCGTTATTGTGTTATCCCCTGTGTAGCGAGCAGGTATAGTGATTGATTGGGATTCTATCCGACTGTGGAAACATGGCGCGTTTCTTTTAATGGCTCTTGTGTAGTATAAGAAAGTATAAAAAAATTACAACTTCTAATTCATTCCCTTTTTACCTGCCATGACAACATCAGGTAGATATTCTCAAGTCTCAAGTCTTCACAGAGTGCGTCTTTAAAGGACTTTTACAGCTTTAATATAGAAATCTACTCCAGCTGTCTTTGTAGAGAGAATTGACAGCGTTATTAAAAGGCAATAATACAGAAGGAATGAAGGTGAGCTCCATCGGCGCTGTGTGTGTGTATGTGTGTGTGTGTGTGTGTGTGTGTGTGTGTTGTTGTTGTTTCTGCAAATCGTTTATTAAACGTGCCAATACACTGTTTGTTACTTCAGAGCTTTTGTGATTTTATCCCCCTACCCTCCTTTTATCTCTCTATTGACTTCTCTTTTTTTTCTCTCTCTTTTTTAAATAAATGGTGGTAAGGTGCTTTATGCTTTGTGTGTTATCGGTGTGGATCACGTCAAGTAAACGAGCGGCTCTGCTTTCTCTTCCACAGGAGACCCGGCATCCTCGTATTGATCAACGACGCAGACTGGGAGCTGATGGTGAGCCGTGTGTGTGTGTGTGTGTGTGTGTGTGTGTGTGTCCACGATCAGAAGATCAGTCCACTTCCCCTGTTTTAATGACCTGCTCATTTTTTCGGGCCGTGTGTCAGGTCTTTTCTCCATCCGTCTGATGGCCGCTGCGGGTCAGTCGTTCAGGAGAAACCGCATATCGGCATCTCCTCGTAATTTACGCAAACACGGTCAATGAGGGAAAAGTCGATGTCTTCACAGCTGTCGATGATGGACTAAAACCCACAAATCAGGCGCTGATTTAAAGTTCGGTACCGGGTCGCTCCGTTTTTATGGCTTTAACATAAATCTCATTTGTAATGGCTTCTAGCTCGGCCCCTCGTCTCAGGCGGCCGCTAATAAACATCGAACAAGCGCTCTTCTTTTTAAGGCCCTTTTGAAGAAATATTCGGCACGGATCATTAAAGCTAATGGTGGTGTTTTGTGTGTGTGTGTGTGTGTGTGTGTGTGTGTGTATGTGTGTGTGTGTGTGTGTGTGTGTGGTGTTGTTTTTTTTGTTCAGTAAATAACTAGAAATCATTCATCAGAATATACGTGTGTGTGTGTGTGTGTGTGTGTTTGTGTTTGTGTGAGTCTAGGGTGGGTTGGAGTACCAGCTTCAGGACCAGGACAATATCGTTTTCATCTCCACACTTCATGGAGGTTAACGGATTCTAAAAGATCACACACACACACACACACACACACACACACACACCATATATCCATGCCTTCAGTCTCGATGCTCCACGCTACCCATCCTCCATCCTCCATCCTCTCGGCCAATCTGGCGAGCCAGTCTTGACTTGTTTTGATTCTGCAGCCCAATTAAAGAGCGCGTCGGTGGCGCACGGGCTGAGGCAGGACGGTCTCGCCGCTCTACCTGCCCCTCGGTTCGATGGATGGGGTCACATCGGGGCGCATTCAGAGGTCATCCCGTCTAGCCAACGTCCAGATGGATTCTCCAGAGACGTGCACCAATCACTCACACTCTCGCCTCGAGAAACGGCAAAATTTCCATTTTCATTTCTTTATGTCTGTTATTTTTTTTCTCTTGCTTTTGAATAAATAAATATGATTTTCTTTTTATAATAATATTTATTTTCCAGATATTTAAATGCCTTTTTTTTCATTGCGGGAAATAGTTTTAATAAACGCCTCATTGATTTGAGGTTCATGAAGAAGTCAGATAGATAGAAAGGCTTCAGTCTGCTGCGTTTCAGCCGCCTGTCTGCGAGCTCCGGGTTCCGCCGCGCGCCGTCCGCATCGCCGTGACATTTTACCTCCCGCTTTCGGAGAAGATAAGGATATGGGTCTCTCCAGCTTTACGCTGCTCTATAGCAGAGCTTTTGCACACACTGTCACCAGATCGGGGTTTTTTTTTTTTTTTTCTAGACAAAAATTTTATTTTTAATATGCAGGTCATTAAAAAGTGTCTTTGGATGAGGAGCAGAATTTAGGATGGTTTTGTTGGTGCTTCGTGTCATGTTTAGAAATTATTTTTAGAATTTTTTTGAATAATTTGTGATTTTTTTTTGGTCTCATTTTTAGAATTTCTTTTTATATATTTTTAGAAAAGACCAAACACAGTTTTTTTGCATTACAATGAAATAAGTGCAGGTTTATATTTTATATATTTTAGGTTTTATTTAATAAATAACACACACTGAAACACTATCAAAAAAGGAGACGTTTTTGATATTAAATTTTTTCCATATTATTTTTAGATTATTCTATATTTTTATATATATTTTTACATATTATTTAATTCATTTCCTCGCAGTGTGAGGTGGTTTATAGCGAATCTGTGACAGAAGAACTGTCTCGAATCGTTCGATTCTGTTTTCATCCCTTCTTTGGGTTATATAGCAGTAATCCGGTTTGTTATATATTCACCTCAGAGCTTTTAAATCTTTTCTGTTCTTTAGTTTGGAGCGTGGCAGGCCTGATTTACATCTCCACATCCTACAGAAACAATAGCAGTAAACAGTGCATGGTCTTTCTTGTTGCAGATTGATTTTGATCCTACTTTAAGACCCATTTCCTGATCCTGGGGTCCCCTGGAATATTCATTAGGGGCGAACCGGCGGGATCCACTGAAGAGTCGATTTGCAACGGAAAACTGTATGATAATAGTGTAGCCTAACTATAATACAAATGCTAATGAGCTGGAGGGAGAGAGAAAACACCCCAGTGTCAGTGTTTGACTTGTGTGTGTGCGTGTGTGTGTGTGTGTGTGTGTGTGTGTGTGTGTGCGCAGATGAAGAGAGTAAACATTGTTCTCCTGCGGCGTGACCTGTCAGGGAGGTCAGGAGTTAAAATGGCGGCTGATTATTTAAAGGCAGTTCCTTTTACGGCTTTTAAAAAGTGAAAAGTTGCCGTTTGCTGTCAGTCTGAAGGATTCTAACTCAAAAACAAACCTGCTTTTTAAGTGACGTAAAAAATAAGTCCGACGTGAAGCGTCAGCCGCTGGCTGTTAGGAGGACGAGGGACGTCTGTGGAGTTGATCTGCACAGAAAATAAACGCCATTCTTGGGCTAGAACAGCGGGCTGGACATCGCATCGCTCGGTCACCTGTACACCAAACGCACGTCAGCTCCGGTTTTAGCCTCTCACGCTTCTCAGCTTGTTTTTGTTAGTCCTGGTTTTTAAGGCTAACGCACACGATCACGTTACGCGTCTCGTTTCCGATTGATTGTCTAAGGTGACTTGAGAGAGTCAAAACCCCTCAAAGCCACACAGCTGAGCTTCTGAAGCTTCCACACTGTGGTCATGCAGCAAGCCGAGCGCCGCACGTGGCCTGCTAGCCTGTAGCATCGAACGCTAACACGACCACAACACACACATCTGCACTACTATGGCTTTTCCAACTGACATCCATTATTATTTATTATCTATTTATCACTATATCTTTAGCGCTGGACCTCCAGCACTCCATGGCCTGTTAAAATGGCCGAGATTGAGATCTTCCGCTAATAATAACGTCCAGTTGAATGACTGCGTTTAACCCAAAGTATAAATAATGCTCATTTTAATCTCACTGGTATTTTAGTAAATGTTTAAAAATAATTAACGTGAGGTAACTGGTTTGGGTGAAATGTTTACGCATAATACGCTTTAATGCCTCCAAGAGGAATGATGATCGTCGATAGTGTGTATGCTTAATACTTTTAACAGTTTATAAAACACGGTCACAAGATATAATTTTATATATATTTTTTTAGTTTTTACACTGAAACAAACAGAGCACTCCTGGTGTACAGGCTGCATTTATATCCTTACAGTAATAATCAGATAAATGCTGTATATTTGCGAAGTGTTTATTAAACCCGTGCTGAGTGAGTGCGGCTTCGCGCTCCAAGCCACTGGGAGCAAACTGATAATGAATATATTTTCCAGCAGTCCGTATTGTACAGCTTCTGTAGACTCGAAGCCTAAAGGTATGCTAATTAAAAGCTTTTGGGGGGAAATGATAGGCTATTATCCTGTTTATACAACGTGCTAAAGAAAGGCTGGTATTCTTCTTCATTTACAAGTGAACGGAATAATTCAGTGCTTTCAGTTCAGTGTAACGAATCAGCGTGACACTATGGAGCTACGTCACGGCTGTAATGTATACAGTATATAGGCTGCTCTATATAGGACACTGGACATTTCCTCAGCATGGAAGCTAAACTATAATTAGCCCTCGAGGTTTCTCAGCCTACTTCTCCTCACCGCTCCTAGCCCATGGCTCCTGCTTCATTTAGAAGGTGGTGGAGTTGTACAAATTCAGGGTGGAGGTATTCATGCTCATGTTCATGTTCATATACAGCAATCTGCAGGAACAAAATGGCTGGAGAGAGAGAGAGAGAGAGAGAGAGAGAAAGAGAGAGAGAGAGAGAGCTCCAGCCATGGATGAGAAGCTACTAGCAGTAAGATGAGTGTCAGTCCTCACAGCTCAGTCTCCTTCAGTTCCAGGACATGAGGAACGTTAGATTCCAGACCATGAGATGTTCTCTGAGGTGTCATGGAGGTCGCTCCTGTCAGCATCAAGGCCTCGGACTCATTCATATTTGAATATTAGCCCACTTTAGCCTGCTGGGTTGTAATAGCTGTGTGTTATGTTATATAAATCATTTCAGGGGTCACACACACCATCTGAGATTTTGTTTAGGCTTTATCTGTGGTTGGAGACGGTTTAAGGGCAGAACAAGGCTTTAGGACGTTAGAGAGACTGAAACGCTGATTGGTTTATTATTTTAATTCTGGGAGGAAGTGACGTAGGAGTGACGGTCTGGAGATTTACTTCCTTGTGACTACAGAATATGGGAAATAATTTCAGAGATAAATTAATACAGCTGCCTGGAGTGACAAGGTGCCAGTGCGGATTTTTTTTAGAGGGGAAAATGTTTGTTATGTGCCATTATACACAATAATAATAATAATAATAATAATAATAATAACAATAATAATAATAATAATAATAATGTTATCATGTCTCAGAAATGATATTATAATTATATTGATCATGTTGTACTGCCTGTGTTCACCTGTTCACCTGAATTAAACCCCATGAACACCTCCGTGAAGCTTAATTCATATTAATAAACCACGACGAATATATTTATATATATTTATATATATTTATATTTATATATATAATCTTACACACGTGTGTATGTAAATCCTATAGCTTTACATCCTTAAATTCAGGTTTTAAACAGATCTCTATAGGAAAGTACTTCTTTACATACTGTTTAACACGGAAGGATTTACACAGGACACTGTACATTTAATAGGCGCGTGTATACATTTATATAAATATGATGCAGATATAGATATGAGTTTATATTTATATATTTATATATTTATATTTATATTTATATTCTGCAGTGCTAGTTTAAATAATCCGTCCCAGTGGTACAGCCTGCTAGTCCTGTAGCCCTGCAGTATTTAAACAGGACATTAAAACGAACTCTTTTTAAGTGATTAGTATGTTTTTGTTTTTAAACCTAAAGCACATAACCGGAAGTTAATTACGGCTAATTAACGGTTCCGCGCACGCGCTCTCCCAGGTGAAGTGAGCACCTACACAGCGGAGGAGAAGAAAGCTTCATTCTGTGAGAGGGAACTGTTCAGGACAGCAGTGATTCCCGACTCGGAAGCGCTCAGGTTCATTAAGAAAAGAAAAGAAAATCCCCCCTTCCCTTCCCTCCCCTTCCCTCCCCTCCTTCAGCTGACTCTCTCTCTCTCTCTCTCTCTCTCTCTCTCTCTCTCTCTGTTTTTTTTTCTTCTTCACCAAATTCCAGTGGTCGATTGTTCAAACGCGTCACTGAGAACTCATTTGCAATGTAATTAGCAGTGTATTGATTGGGAGCGCGTGCTGCTGACAGATTATCGGCACAATCAAGCGACGCTCCGAGACTGGAGATGAAACCCGCTCAAAATCACACACACACTTTCCCTCTGTGACTTTACACAAGAAGCTGCAGGCCCGGAATTGTGTGCTGCTGAATTACACACACACACACACACACACACACACACACACACACACACAGTGATATTGTAATTTTTTCAGATCATTTTGAGATATATATATATATTTATATTTTTATATATATATGGAGCCTACAAATAATTTTGCTTCAGACAAAACCTGAAACGCAAATAAAAGCACATCTCAGCCTGCATCAGAGCCGGAAAGGAAAAGATCCTGCGCTGTAAAACGGTGTGATGTTTTATCCAGTGTCACAGAAACACCTTCTCAGACTTTAGCGC
>CM074961.1:20712010-20722177 GCA_037577455.1 Pangasius macronema
GCATTTTAACTTCCTCCTTCTCCTCCTCCTTCTCCTCCTCATTCTCCTCCTCCTTCTCCTCCTCATTCTCCTCCTCATTCTCCTCCTTATTCTCCTCCTCATTCTCCTCCTCTTCTCCTCCTCATTCTCCTCCTCTTCTTCTGGTCCTTGTGGTTCCCCGGCGTGTGCTATTCATTGCTCATTTTGGGGAAGGAAAAAAAGAGACTCTTACCACTTCCTCCTTTTCCCCCGTGTGCCTCTTCACTGGGTCTCGAGAGCGAGGATCTTAAGGAGATCCTTAATTAGGCAGCCTACTCTCTTAAAAGGGTGTCTATAACACAGTCCCACAGAGGAGCCATTTTCCACAAATAACCGAAGGATTTCGATTACATTAAAGATTTTTATGATGAGAAACATTTCATCAGTTCATTGTGACACTAAACTAACTAAAAAAAAACACTCTCTGTTTGGTTTTAACCCCTTTCCATGAACCCCCTTATGATCAGAGCACAAATTCATTTTATTAACATAGTCCAGCTATTCAAATATTCACCACATAACCTAAGGTAAATCCATAACGTCATATGGGAGAGGTTTTCTTTACTCCTGACCCAGAGAAACCCAAACCCAAACCCAAACCCAAACCCAACTGGGGGCCTAATGGTCTGAGAGTCGGACTTGTAACCTGAAGGTTCGAGTCTCGGGTCCGGCAGGGATTGTAAGTGTTGGGTTTAAACCTCTTTCATGGATTTGTTGGTTGATTTTCACTTAACACTTTCCTACATTAATATGAAGCTACTTGTGGATTTGCAGTCGTGACTCTTTCCCTGTTAAGCCACAGATCTCTGTGACAAGATGCAACATAAACGTCTGCAGAAAAATAATTTCTAAATCATGATCTTTCGTGATGAAGGTGCAGACGCTGTCATACTGACATTCACCTAATGCTTTTATTTATAAGTGACTTACAACCGAGACGGGATTCGATCTCAGAACCTTCTGCTCAGTCGCGCAAAGCCAGAACCACTGAGCCAGCACTTCATAGCTTCGCAGCACATCATCGGTGCTGATAGAAATGATATAAAACACCAGATATTTATTTGAAATATAATAATATTATTAAATATTAAACCTAACTAATAAAAACACAAATACAACGAGAGCAGCAGTGAACCTGGTCTCTGAACTGCTAATTTAGTTTTTATTATATTTTGTAATTTTATGCTGCTTTTTGACTAAAGCTCATAACTTGGAACATCCAGCTATGGGGGGAAAAAACAGGTTTCAACTTGAAATTCCTGAATTCCTACTCGGAATGTCGGGAAAGGTTTCCTTAACCTCGAATTCGGCGTATGATGTCATGTCACATGGCCGCTCACACCGCCAACCTTAACTAAAATATCACTTCACTACTTATAGAAGCATTAACTTTAGATCAAGCAACACAGATGCATTAGTTGGTTAAATCTATAGTAAATATATCATACACTCATAAGCACTAATGCTACCTGGCTAGTTTGTTTGCTAACAAAACACACTTTCATGGAGGCTCCATGTTTTTTCTGCACGTTGTAGTCTGAACGTACCGAGCTGGAAAACTACGCAATTCCGAATTCAGCGTTAGTATGAGGTTTTGAATCATACAGTGGCGTCCAAAAGTCTGAACCTACTAATGAAAATGCTTCTATTTTGCATTTATTTCTAATTTAATACAAAACATTTTCATTATAAAAGATATTATCAGTGAAAAGTAGAAATATTTACATGAATTTCAGAATTTTCTTAATATTATTTTTTGCTGTAAAGACAGCGTGAACTCGAGTTAGCATGGACGCTACAGATAAAAGATAAAAATCCATCAAGACGAAGGAGTTAACATGATCAATATCACAAATTTACTTAGGTCAGATAACGACCTTGAATTATGCGTATTGAATATTCAGGATATCAAACATTTCTTTACTTTGTTTTACATTTTTCAAAATTCTGAAATGTTTATTTTCATCTTATTTGTTTCCCCTATTTTCTCCATAACATGGACTACCATGGGCCATCTACCCTCTTCCTCATACATGAGCTCACAGAAGCCTCATGATTGGCTTGCGTCACTGTGATTGACAGGAGAGAGAGAGAGAGAGAGAGAGAGAGAGAGAGAGAGCTCCAGATTTTGCAGTGTAGTCTCAGACTTTTGGATGCCACTGAATGTAAATGATTAATTTGACTTTTAACTCTTAGATTTCTATGAATAATTTAGTAAATACGGAGACGTTAGAAGGAAAAGTGTGACGTTTTGAGGGTGAGGAAGGGAACTCTGGACCTTTAGCTGTTATGATTTAAACAGTGAGTAATTCTTGTCAGATTATTAAAAGTCATATTGGTGTGTTTTTAAGCCAAAATGGAGAAACACACACACACACACACACACACACACACACACAGTGTAGGCAGTTGTGCTGTCCGAGCCCCACTGGGGAAGGCTGGTGTCCAGTCATGCACACAGAGCCAGCGGTAGATGGCGGCTCGCCACGGCGCTGCGCTCGGCCCCATTCATGGATAAATGTTTAACTCTGGAGCTGAAAGGAGCAGTGGGGGACAGGAGGCCACATCCACAGAGCGGGCAATGAAACGGCCTCTCAAACACAATGGGCTCCGGGGATCCCGCCATAAGCCTCCTCTAGATTAAGGCAGCTCGAGTGGGCCACATGTAGCACAGAGCGCCTGATTGGATCAGTGTAGCCGTTTTCCACATCTGTGAGCGCGCAGGCTGTGCATCATTAGCTCTGTGAAAAGAAACCTGCATTATCCTGCGTCTGTAAACATGTCTGGGTCCGAATTCAAATAAAATAAATATTAAAATAAAAATAAATCAGCCCACAGGGTGGACGACACGTTTTACTGATTCTCTGAAATATGAGATCATTACGTTTAAGTAATGTTTGGCTAAAATCGACTCGATCCAGTCTTCAGTAAAACCCATACTCCTCTCTCAGAGAGCGTCCGCGCTTTATTTTTCACTCCGCGCCCTCGGCTTTTATTCCGTCAAAGCAGCATTAAGCGCAATCTATAAACAGTGTGGGGTATAAACAGTGAAAACTACAGCCCAAGGCCGTCTTCCTCATTGATCTGTATCATCATCTCCATGACTTCATGAGAGAATCCGTTACTCTAATAGCTTTTCTTTTTAATAGTTTGTAGCAGGAATTGCTGTCTTAACAATTCAAGACTTGAAATATGATTTGCTGAAGCTGCAGTGGGGGAGATTATGAGAGGTCTCCTCACTCTCCGGGCCTTGTTTTGGGATGGCAGCATTCCCATAGTCCCGGAAATCCTGGAATAGTTTGGGAAAATTGTCAAAATATCCATTGGGTTGAGTGAAAATGTGCTCAAATTTTGTTTGACGTTGTAGAAAATATGTGTGTGTGTGTGTGTGTGAGAGAGAGAGAGACGTCTTTCTTATTTTTTTAAATACATGGCTACTCCAAAGCGTAAACTCATCCGTCATGAGTTAGGGTTAGCCACGCTACAGTCTACAGTTTTAGAAAACGCCTTCTGACCAATCACAATCCAGAATTATATCAGAGGTTTGATAACAAGGAGGAATTTCCTTTGTTGCAGAAGCTTGAATGATTTTTTTTGTTTCATATTCTTGATAAATTATGTTGCTGAATATTTGAGTATGTCATAGAAACATGACATGAACTGCAAAACCTGTGTGTGTGTGTGTGTGTGTGTGTGTGTGTGTGTGTGTGTGCATGTCACACACTACAAGAGCAAAAAAAGTGCTGATCCAGCAACAGTGTTTGACCCATAAATACGATTATTGTTGTTTGGCCTGGAGCTGATCCTGAATCAGCACTCAAACTCGGAGGAACTCGATAACTCGCAGCCTGAGGAACTTCTCTGCTCTCTGCTCTCTAGTCCATTTTCCCCAGTCATCCCTTCCGCTGAGGGGGAAAAAGAAAGCAAAGGAATTCTTTCACCGTGGCTGGATGGTTGCCAGGCAACAAGGACCGCAAGAGAAGCGGCGGTGACTCGGGTTAAAGCGTCTTCTGGGAGAATCCACGGAGTTCCTAACGCGGGTCACAGAACAAGCTGCTTGTGCTGCTGATTACAAAACAGGCACAGCATTTCTTTCTTTCTTTTAATTTTTAAATAAATATTATTCTGTAAACCAATCACACACACACACACACACACACACACACACACACATTCACACACTATGAACAATCAGCCTACAGCGCATGTCTTTGGACTGGGGGAGGAAACCGGAGTACCCGGAGGAAACCCCCAAAGCACATGCAGGGTGGAGGTGGGAATCAAACCCCCAACCCTGGAGGTACAAGGCCACCATGTCGTCCCACTGATCCCGCTGATCACATCGCGTTCAATCCCTCTGTATCATTTAATTACAAGACATAGAAATGTTTCTGTAAACTTTCACACTAGCAAGAGGCNGCTTGTGGGCGTGGCCTGTCTCCCTGTCGGAATCACATCACCGCATCGTGCACTTACATAGAGAACCATCGCCTGTCACTTTGTTGCTTGTGAGCATGGACACAGGGTGGATGTCTTCCGATTGTTGATAACATCGCAACTGGGGCAGTCGTGGTCTAATGGTCTGAGAGTGGGACTTGTAACCCGAAGGTGAACCTGAAGGTGGTGGGTTCGAGTCTNCCAACTGCTCCCCGGGCGCCGCAGCTAAAATGGCTGCCCACTGCTCCGTGTGTGTGTTCACTACTGTGTGTGTGCACGTGGATGGGTCACCACACTTGGCCACAAAGTCACTTCACTTCACTTCACTTCAACCCAAAATGCGTTGGGAACATAATGCCATGTCACCCCACCGCCACCGCCAGCTATTATCAAGTGAAAACGCTGAGCTAGTGTAGATTAATGCGCCTGTCCACTCTGAAATTTCTGAACTGCTTGTCATTTTTATATCGTAGACAGATAACTAGCGGCTCAGGTTTCAGCTTCAGACCCAGCAAAGTGTTTCAGCTGAACCGAGTACTTTATAAAACAGTGAATAAACATCAATGGCTGAAGGTCAGCGACTCTATTCTTCTACACACGATGATCCATCACAGCTTCTGCAGCAGATCCTCTGCTGTGGTTTAACCAATCACGTGCCTTTATGTCAGTTATTTAGCAGAAGGAAGCTAGCTGGACCAGAGACTAGCTGTAGGGAGGAGACACAAGCTCATAGAGGGGAGAGTTTCACACCTTCAGCGATTTTTCATTTTATTTATCCTCTCCGGTCTGATTAGCAAAATGACATCATGGCATGTCTAAAAACACATGTGGATAATAAAAACAGAACATTTAATTAAGGTTCTTCATTTTATAATAAAAACCTAATTGTATGATTATAAATGAGTGTTAATGTGAAGATATTCCACAAAAATCATTATTTTTTTTCAGGAACTGAAAAATGTGAGCAAAAGGCTTTTATTATGAAATGCAAGCGTATAAAGCTAAACATAACATCACCTGATTATTTATAATCTCCAAAGCTAGAGCTTCCTTTAGACAGTCTGACTTTAGTTGCACTTTTATGAAAACATTTATGTGACTATCTGATCAAGCTCTTCTCTGACCGCATTAAAATGACTCGTGGATTTTCTGTATATTTTACTACATACCCTGATTAAAATAATTAAAGCTAGTCTTTTTTTCTATTCAGTGAACACAAAGAGGATTTGCTGGTTTATTTTTCCGATGCTATTGACCCAACAAATCAAAGTGAAACACTTGTAAACGTTTGGCGAGGTAATTTCTTCTGAGTGCTTCAGTCCTCCAGCGCTATTGACCACAGGGGATGTGGAGGTGCTGATGTCGTTCTGGTCACCAGTCAATTCATCTATAAAGACTCTCCACAGCACTGATTCATCCTCTGTAACAGCACCTCTGACACCGGAGCAGCTGCAAATCACAGGTTTATACTAACGCTCTCCTTCGAATTGTACTACGCTATCGTTTCTACAGCAAGGATCGCTGATATGGTGAGGTTTTCTGTAGGTCTATTTAACATGTATGGAAGGAGTCTCCAGTGTCAGCGCTCTGTAACAGTCAGAGGTGAAGCTGTAACTTCAGGACAGAGGAGTTCACGCTTCTTTTGCGGTTTCTCGATAACGCGACAAGCTGCGTTTTTCTTATTACCTTTAAGAGAGAGAGAGAGAGAGAAGAGAGACTGGTGAGACAATGACTGTTTACAGCTGCTATAACGTAAGTGATAACAGGAACAAACCTGTTTTGCAAACATTAAATGTAACCATAAACAGATAAAAAGTATGACATGTTCTTTAATAAATTAAAAGTTGTAACTGACAACAAATCACTGTGTTATAGAAGGAATAACACGTGTGCTGGGGTGGCAGAGGTAACTCCGCTTCATCACATGACCTGCTTGTTGATTACTTTCCTAATACAGCAGCACACGCAGTGGTTTATTCCTTACTGAACTGGCGAGGATGTAGATATTTTAGCGATAATTCCAGATGTCTTTATCGTATGTGATGAAAGTCGCATGAAGGAAAACTAAATCAGTTATTGTTCGTCCTGTTTGCAATATTCTGTGTCAATATGAGACCCTGATTTCTTTCAGTCCTCCTTTAAAATGACAGAAATAATCATTTTGTTCCAAATGCTAACAAAATCTGCTGTTTACTTCCTAAAAAATACAAAAACACAGGAAGCTAGTTAACTAGTTACATACAGGTTATTTTTATGATAATCAAATATGACCAATAGAATAATATCTTGCGTCTGAAATCCTGCTCGTCTCCGCGTACAGGATGAGAGCGGCTGATGAAGGTTTCTCGCTCTGGACGGACCGTGGGAGCAGGAGTGACTTATTGACGGCTCATGAGAACATCTGTGCTGATTATTAATGTGTCCATACGAAGTTCCAGAGTTTCCCAGAGCATCCCAGCCACCCTCTGAGGGATTTGGGACTGACCAAAGAAAAGAGGAGCTGCAGCTGACCACTGGACCATCTTCCTTTGACACGACCCCCCATCCATTGTAGCCGTGGCTTTAGCAGCTATATCACTGAGACCCCCCACTAGTGCTCGGACCCCTCTAAAGTACCCCCTCCTCTCTCCTCCTGCCCTCTCTGCTCTGCGCTGAATAAATGTTTGAGTTAGGATGACCGGCTTGTCTGCCCTGACTGGGCCGCCACACCCTGCTGCCCTGCTGCTCTAACCTTTGACCCAGCTGTGAAAAGTTACCAATGAGTCACATGAACTCTCTCAAGCGTGGGTGTGCAGGGGTTGCTGGGAAAGTGCCCTCACAGGACCGGGGTGGTGTCTAAAGGGGCGGGAGCAGGTGCCAAAATGGCACCCTCTTTGACCCGGCCTGGGTTCCAGCACAGTCCTGCTTCAATTGTGTTATGGGGGGCCAAGTGAAATTGGTTTAACTGGTTGTCAGCTGTATATCTCTTCATCTTCAGCGTTCCTCGGGTTTGGTTTTCTTCCCGGAATCGGACCATGCCGTGCTTTTCCTCTTTCTTTGTCCCTTCCTAGTGTCTCAGCATTCTTTAGTCCTCAATAGTGCCGATGTCCGCCGGTCAATTCTGTTCAGCTTCCTGAGTGGACAGCTGGTGATAAATGTGAGACTGAATCAATGTAGAGATTTTGTGAGCGCTCTGGGTGAAGTAAAGACGCGCCAGCACTTTCGCATCTCTGACACAGAGTCACATCCTGTCCCGATGACCAACTGACTGGAGATTAAACTAGAAGCAATATTTCTGCAGGTTCTTTTAGTTTAAAAAAAAAAATCACAGCTGTTTTAATCACAGAAGATGCTACATGATGTTCGGTTGGAGGCTGAGACTGCTCAAGCTCAACATCGCCCTCTTGTGGTAATTCGTTGTAAACCAGAGAAACAGACTTTACTCAGCTGCCATGTGCACATTGTAAGTGTAAACCTGCTGGCTATAGCGTATATATATATATCCCTGTGCACAGTGTTCCAGCTCTCCTCTACCCCATCCACCCAGGGAAGGAGATAAGAGTAGCTTTAGTCTCTAACTGCGCTCTCCACTGATGGGCGGAGACGATGTGGCCTGACACGTCGGGCGTCGTTTTTCGATCATCGTTTGTTTTGTACATGTATTCATGGCCAAACTAAACATTCCAGCCACATTTACAATTTTCTAGGAGCTACTCCGAGCCAGTTGGTTGGCTTTGTTACTGTAATGCATCATACACACTTTGCACCAAACTGAGAAAATCTGTTTGCGCTGTTGGGTTGTCATGTCCCGCTGTTGCTGAAATCGCAGCTACATGTTGCACGTGGAGATAGAAAATAAATAAGCGACAAGTTCGTGACGCTTATAGTTTGTGGCTTGTGGCTGTGGCTAATTCAGCGTTCCAACAAGAACGCTAGTGAGAAACAGGAATAGCTATATATATATATATATATATAGCTTCTAAAGTTAACTAGTTAAGCACCAATTAAAGCATGCTATAACCAGCGTTACATGTTACACCCTCGGCTTCATACTAGCTTCGTTCTCAGATTAGATTAGCAAAGCGAGCTAACTGTACTAGCTACGTACACCCACCAGAAGCACCAACGATCTCTGCTACTTCCTTCCCAGCGTTATTTTTCCTCATATCGTCTCTGCGCACATTTAATGAGAGGCTGTATATGACAGGAGAAGATGAAACCACAGTGTGACATTTTTCTTGTATTTTTGTGGAAACTAATTGTGAATGGAGAACTGAAGAAACGTCAGACCACACGGACTGTAGGATCGGTCCGAGGAATCGTTTGAGAGGATCGTTTGGATTTCTGACTTTACTGCATCATATCTAATTTATATAATATATCAAGTGTCCAGCTGTCCAGTGTGGGTGAGTCTGTGCTCATGGTAGCCTCAGACTCCTGTTCTTGGCTGACAGGAGAGGAACCTGATGTGCTCTTCTTCTGTTGTAGCTCATCCACCTCGAGGTTTGATGTGTTGTGTGATCTGAGATGCTTTTCAGCTCGTCACGGTTATAAAGAGTGATTATTTGAGTTACTATAGACTTCCTGTCAGCTCAGAACAGTCTGGTCGTTCTCCTCTGATCTCGCTCATCAACAAGGAGTTTCACAGGATGTTTTTTTTTGTTTTTCGCACCAGTCTGTGTAAGCTCTAGAGACTGCTGTGTGTGAGAATCCCAGCAGGAGATCAGCAGTTTCTGAAACACTCAAACCAGCCCATCTGGCACCGAAGTCCCTGCCACAGTTAAAGTCACAGAGATCTCACTTCTTCTTCGTTCTGATGAAGAACTTTAACCGAAGCTGTTGACCTGCATCTGCATGAGTTTATACAGAGTGCAGCTGTCACGTGATTGGCTGATTAGATAACTGCATGAACGAGCAGCTGTACAGGTGTTCCTATTAAAGTGGACAGAGAGTGTGTATACAGATTACTGACTGTAATCTGTATATAAAATTATTTTAATTATTATAAATTATAAAATTATAAAAGTCAGTAATCTGAATCCAACTATCAATAATAATAATAATAATAATAATAATAATAATAATAAGTAATTTATTAAAAATATAATGTTTTTTGTATTTAAAAAGTTCAGATAGCATTAATAAAGTTAATATGAATTATAAAGCTAAGATTTATGTATGAACTGAATCTGTGCTGTGAACACACTCGGGCTCTCGGATTTTAACCACTAAAAGTTTTGTAAGTGTGAAATGTTTAAAGTTTAAAGTTAGTTTTAGACAAATTCGTTTCATTTCAGGATTTTTTTTTTCCTTAATGAATTTAGTGTGTAAATGCCACATTTGCAGGTTTTCTGGCTCAGGCGTCTCCCTCTGCTCAGCCCTCAGCCGGAAGTCGTCATGAGACCCGCACACACGTCGGCTGTCCTCGAAGGAAACCAGAGAATTTTGGGGTTTTTTAATTTCCCTACCCGTATTCTGACACATCCCGCCTCCTGCGCTAGGATTGGCTTAAAGTTCACCACAAACTAACACTGTCCAATCGAAAACGTGCGTCTGCTTGGGGTGCGTCTGAAACTGAAAAGTGGTTTATGCAGAAAAAAAACAGGTTCTGAACAGGAACCTTGTCACTGCAGAGGAACCTTCAAGGGCAGAACTACATCTTTTATACCTGCAAAGCTGCATGAAGTGTAACTTTTAATTATTACACCTCTTCTTCTTCTTCTTCTTCTTCTT
>CM074961.1:20772460-20784381 GCA_037577455.1 Pangasius macronema
GTAGTATAGTACAGTATAGGGTAGTATAGTACTCCTGTTTTAGTGCACGGTGTGAATTTGATGAAAATCGGAGAACGTTGCATTTTTTGGATGAAAAAGTTCTCAGATCTTCACCAAATTCTCACTGTGTGTTAAGGAGGTCCAGACTAACGCAGGAGGACACACACACACACTCCAAAGCGGAGATCTAGTATAGTGTAGTATAGTACAGTGGTATAGATAATAATAAATGTGCTGTAGTTTATGCAGTATTTTATAACCTCGTACAGCAGAGCTAAACACACACTCGGTTCTGCGTTTGTGTTTAGTGTGAGTGGGAAATTGTTTTGCCCCATCAGCAGTGTTTACAGGTCCTAATAGTCTTAAAGCATCTAGAAGCAAGCAAATGTATTAACTAATAACAGAATTGTCTATAAAATTAAATGTATTAAAACTTGTTTTAGTAAAAATACATACAGTTTCGACAAAAATGACACCAGAACAAAAAAGGAATCCGTCATGCTAAAGGGTTCTTCAGGTTGCTCCTCTGGTGGAAACTGTAAAGAACCTTTATCAGAGTTTTCCTCAGAGCAGACGGACGTGAATAGTTGTGTACTCGTTAGCTACAAGGCTAAAGTAGCTAACAGGCTTTAGCTTGCAGCCTCCAGTTTAGTGTCATATGCCATATTGGTGGTTATAAGCGTCCATTAGCGGTTAGCAACATTAGCTTTGTAACTCCAGTGCAAAATAAAAGGTGAGACGACAAGAACAAAATTGTCTGCGTTGTTTTATTATTTATTTATATATGTATATAAAATGGAGACCATGTGACAGTTTACATTTGCAGCTTAAGCACATTTGACATCTTCAGCACTAAAATCATCTTATAAATTGTTCTAATCGGACAAATAAAATGTATTTGCAATGAGTTGATGAGCAATAAAATGAAACGGTCTTGTACTGAAATGTTAGCAATGCTAGTTTTCTTTTCATGGTCCAACAATTTTGTGTATTTATTACACACATCATTTTTCCCTTCATCTCATCCTCATGTTATTCAGCGCTCCCTGGAATAACCCTGCGTTTACCCCGGAGAGACAGCGCAGCCTTCACAGACATGAGCATGTTTACATTTTAATGAAATAGTTACACAATAGTTATAGCGCAAAAAAATACTCGTTCCTGATTGGCTAAGCAGGCAAGCGTTAATCACTGCACCAAAACGAGCACAAATCATCGTTTAGACTAAACATGTACATGTTGCTATTAGCTTCGTTATTGTGTCACGAATAATAATAATAATAAAAAAAGTAGCTATATGTTTGAAGCCTGCAAAACACAGGACAAAGTTAGCAAAGCGTCAGTCACCCATCAGAGACTTAACGATAAACTGTAATTAAACTGTAAATGTGCGTAAATCGCGACAATCGTGACCATGCTAGGCGGCAGAAGCGAAGTCTTTTCTCTATAGCTAGTACAAATATCTAACTAGAAGCAAAAAAAGTGTGGTAGTCTTCACATCGCATCGCTTCACTTCTCATTTGCATACCTGGGCTCTGACCACACCCACTCGGAGTTATTTGCGGCTGTAGGTGTAAACTCAGTCTAATCAGGATAACCTGCTGTTTAATTAGTTTAGTGAAGTGGTTTTATTTCTATACTCGCACCACGTTGCTGGAGACCTGGCAGTGTCGGCGTTGGAGCTGAAAGACTTCGTGTTATCCGCTGTGTTGGGGCCGAACCTCTGTAGGGCCGTGACCCGGCGCCGCCGCTCGGCTTGGTTCACACGTTTGCACGTGTGGCTGGAGCTCTGCTAACACCTCGGGAATCTTCTGTTTCTCCCAGTTGCCCTGGAGACGGGAATGATGCATTTCACTAAGAGATCAGACTCTACTTGTGAACGTGATTGTGGTTCTCGGATCACTGGGTACCTGCTGGTGCGCAAACACACTGAGACCTTCATCAAAGCCATGATGTAGTGTTTGATATAAATCTGATGTTCTCAGATGTTCACCAAATTCACACTGTGCGTTAGGGAGGTCCAGACTAACGCAGGGGTGCACTTAGTTTTGTCCTAACATTGCTATGATGTAGAGTAGTGTGCAGTGGTATAGTACAGCATAGTACTTACGATAAAAAATAGCTATAGTACTACAGCGTGTCCCAAAAGGTCTCCACACACAGGGGGAAATTAACACTTTTTCATCATTCTCATGGCCGCATCAGGAAGCTGTCGCAAGGTCGTGATGGACTTTAACAGGAAACATGGCGAGCAGGTCACACACCACACTGTCGCCAAACTTATTAACAAATTCAAAAAGACTGCAAGTGCTGCAGACCAACTGAGAAGTGGACGTCCACCAACATCCACTGACGAAGACGCGACCGACGTGCTGCTGGCAAACACAGTCCCCTCTATACTGTAGCTGCTCTATCTGCTATGATATACTGTAATCCATTATTCTATATCTCAGCTTTGGAGTGTGTTAGGACGAAACTAACTATTATCTATAGCACTGTACTATACAACACCACACTATACTACACTATACTACACTACACTACACTGCACTACAACACCACACTTCACTATACTACACTATACTACACTACACTACACTGCACTACAACACCACACTACACTATACTACACTACACTACAATACCACACTACACTATACTAGTCTATATCTCAGCTTTGGAGTGTGTTAGGACGAAACTAACTATTATCTATAGCACTGTACTATACAACACCACACTATACTACACTATACTACACTACACTACACTGCACTACAACACCACACTTCACTATACTACACTATACTACACTACACTACACTGCACTACAACACCACACTACACTATACTACACTACACTACAATACCACACTACACTATACTAGTCTATATCTCAGCTTTGGAGTGTGTTAGGACGAAACTAACTATTATCTATAGCACTGTACTATACAACACCACACTATACTACACTATACTACACTACACTACACTGCACTACAACACCACACTATACTACACTATACTACACTATACTACAACACCACACTACACTATACTACACTACACTACAACACCACACTACACTACACTACACTACACTACAACACCACACTACACTACACTACACTACACTACAACACCACACTACACTATACTAGTCTATATCTCAGCTTTGGAGTATGTTAGGACGAAATTAAGTGCACCCCTGTGTTACTCTTGACCTCCCTAATGCACAGTGTGAATCTGGTGAAGATCTGAGAACATCAAATTTTTCACCCAAAAAATGCTAAGGTCTTTGTGTTTTTTGGGCAAAAAATTTTACGTTCTCAGATTTTCATCAAATTCACACCGTGCGTTTAAGAGGTCAATACTAACACGGGGTGCACTTAGTTTTGTTTTATCTTGCTCCAGAACGGAGATCTGAGCCTCTCATTTCCAATATATCACACTCAATAAAATATGTTTCAGACTCACAAATATAAACACTTACTGGTGGAGATCAGGTATAGTACACGTACAGTAGATGAGTTTAGATGGAAGTATATCTGTTTTATCCGCTGTACTGCACTGTACTCTATACTGTAGCTGTGTATCTGTAATGCTATGCTATACACCACAACACCACAGCATTATATACTATACTATAATATATTGTACTACACCTCAGCTTTGGAGTGTGTAACGCCGAAACTAAGTGCACCCCTGCGTTAGTCTTGACTTTCCTAAAGCGCAGTGTGAACTTGCTGAAGATCTGAGAGCATCTGATTTTTAACCCAAAAAAAAAAAATAATGCTGAGGTTAGCCTTTGTGTGAAGACATTTTGCTAAAAAGTGATAATTTCCCCGTGTGTGTGTGTGCAGACTTTTGGGACGCGCTGTGGACAAAATAGCCACAGTGTATAGAAGTATAGTAAGTGTTTATATTTGTGAGTCTGAAACATATATTATTGAGAGTAATATACTGGAAATGAGAGGCTCAGATTTCAGTTCTGGAGCAAGATAAAACAAAACTAAGTGCACCCCTGTGTTAGTATTGAGCTCCTAAACACACGGTGTGAATTTGGTGAAAATCGGAGAACGTTAAATTTTTTGCCCAAAAAACACAAAGACTAACCCCTTAGCATTTTTTTGGGTGAAAAATCGGACGTTCTCAGATTTTCATCAAATTCACACTGTGCATGAAGGAGGTCAAGACTAACGCAGGGGTGCACTTAGTTTCGTCCTAACACACTCCAAAGCTGAGATATAGAGAAATATAGTACAGTGGATAAAATGGGTATATTTCCATCTAAACTCGTGTACTGTAACTGATCTCCACCAGGAAATGTTTGTGTGTGTGAGTCTGAAATGTGTATTTTATTGAGTGTAATATAGAGAATAATGTGTAATATGAGAGGCTCGGATCTCAGTTCTGGAGCGAGATGATATGAGTGAGATGATATGAAAGTAAGTGAACTAGTTTTCTGTCGACTGTCTGCTTTGAACACAGAATTCAAATACGCCAATTTTTCCATTAAACCAAAGAAACGAATGCACTTCGGTGTGTGGAAGTAGTTAAAGAGTTAAAGCGGCGGTAGCTTTAGCTTTCCTCTGCTAGCGCGAGGGGCTTCAGGGCGCCAGTACTCACGGGGAAGAGCTCGGCGGTGGAGCGGTTACAGTGCATGGAGATGGGCGAGGTGGTGTACAGGGAGTCGAGCACCTCGGCGCTGAAGGGGTCCCAGGTCACGGAGGAGAACTCGTCCTCCACCGTGGTACGGGAGCAGCTGCAGCCCTCACCGCCGTGGAACCTGACGGAAATAACAACAAATCACAGGGTTGTATTACTGCGTTTTGTTACTATAGCAACAGCTCATTCAGTGGGACTTGAAGCACAAGCACCTGTTGATGAGGCTGAAGTACCTCTGCAGGTAATCCGGGTCTACGTGACTCTTACACAGCTCCAGCTGTGTGCGTGGGTAATAGTGCACGTAATTCACACACATCTCCTCCATGATCCCAAATCCACCCTGCACACACACACACACACACACACACACACACACACACACACACAGACACACACACACATTTTAGGGCCATTTTGCTAAAAGCATTTCTGCCTTAATTAGACCAAATTCAGTCTCCATAGGAAAAGAAGATGATGATCGCTGACATCAAGGCTCTCCGATGATGATAAGCTTACAGAATTTAAAATTAATCAAAATAAATTAGTAAAAAATGTGTTGTAATGTGCTTCATTTGAAGTAAGATGCCTTAAGTTTATAGCTGCTATTCTGTAAGTGAATATGTTTCCACAACACACAACATTAAATAGTTTTATACATATAATATTTTTCCTTTTCTACCTGTATTTATTCTATTTTTATGTACTTCCTGTTCTATCTGTATAATAGTACTATTTTTAGGTCACGGACAGTCGTGAGAAGCATTTCACTGCACGTCGTACTGTGTGTGTGGTGACAAAATGTGAATTATAAATGGATGAAAGTATGATGCGTCATTTTTTTAAACGAATAAAAAGCTGCAGTCGTCGTTCAACCGCTGCGGCGCAAGAGGAATAAAACACTCGGGGGATGGTAAGAGTGGCTGCAGATCTAGTTAGCGTGTGTCGTATGTTCACACTCACCACCGTCGCTTTGACTCGGTCTTCTGTGTTATAGGTGCATTTTGTCAGAAGCACATCACCCTGAGAGAGAGCGAGAGAGAGAGAGAGAGAGAGAGAGAGGGAGAGAGAGAGCGAGAGAGAGAGAGCACAATCTTGTGATCAGCTGCTATTTGTAGTCAGATATTTAAAAGCGGCTCGGTGTTTGGCAGGTCAGTGTGAATCTGGCGGCTCTCGCTGTGTGTGTGGGAGCTGATATTGACAGTCTAAATGCAGCAGATCTGTTCTTTTGTTGGTGGCTTGTTGCCTCCAGGCTTTTCCTGTGATGTCTGCATTATCTCTCTTTTTTCCCCCCGGATAAATACAAGTCCTGTTTTAGCCGTGCTGGCGTGGGGAACTTACTGGCAGAACAGTCACCATCTTTCTGAGGATACGGATGATCTGAGAGAGAGAGAGAGAGAGAGATAGAGAGAGAGAGAGAGAGAGAGAGAGAGGGGTGTTAGGGATGAATAAATATAATCTAGCACCTTCTTTCTCAAATTTTAAGAAACTTGGTAATATTCAAAGTTCTGTAATTGCACCGTAGGATGTGTGGGGTCATGCCGTGAGCAAGCATCAGGGATATATTCAAGTGTGTGTGTGTGTGTGTGTGTGTGTGTGTGTGTGTGTGTGTGTGTGTGTGTGTGTGTGTGTTCTACCTGATAGTGTGTGCTGAAGTGTTTGTCCTCCTGCACCACCTCCACCTCTCTGCCTCCTCTCACCAGCACGGTGCGAACGCTTCGGCCCGCCAGGTGTGTGTGCAGCTGCGACGCAAAAATATGGATCCCTCCAGGAGGCAGCGCCTGTAGGGGACGAGTGGGAGTGAACACACACACACACACACACACACACACACACGTTATCCAGGAATAAACTGCACTTCGGCGCGCTGCTGATGGCTCTCTCAGGCGAGTTACGGGTTGTACAGGTGACAGCTTTAATAAAACTGTTGCGCAGCACAAAGCTACAAGAAAAGATTTCTCAGGAACGGGTATTAGATTATAAATGATCCCAACACATGATAGCTGCGCTTTTGTTAAGTTTTTCCACAGAAAAAGTTATGCATCTGCACACACGCACTTTCTTTTATTTAATTTCGAAAGAAACATTTTTCTACTCACTCCATTTTCAAACAAAAACATTTCTCTATAATCCCATAACGGCTCAGAACTAAACTAAACTGAAACATTCGCAGTGTGTCGAAGTCCCTCAACTAGACGTAAAGCTTGTCTTGCAATCCTGCGTGAATCCCTGTGATCCCTGTGATCCCTGTGATCCATGTGATCCCTGTGATCCAGGAGCTGCTGCATTCGCTCCACGCCGGGTTCGTGTTGTGAGAACCAGGGATTAGCTCTCGGCTAGACTGCGCCACACTCACTAACGTGTGACAGATTAGGAATAAAGCTGTGGTGCGTTAGCCTTAGCTAATTATTCCTGTTTTCCGACGTTCCTCTGTGAACTAATTCAGGAACTAATTCAGGAACTAAAATCAGTGTGTGATTGGAGCTAGAAGGTGCTGATTGTCCAAACATGAACTAAAAATGATAACGGTTCTTTGAAAATGCTCTAGAGCCATAGTTCTCCAACTGGACCCTCAGAACCACACGCCACCGGCATCATAAATGATGTCTATAAATAACTGAATCTAATGACATGAAGTGTTGGAACTTTCATAAAACAACAATCAAAATATTACTGGACCAGTTAAATAATGTGTGTATTTGCGTTCTGACGGTTTGCTGTCAGTGTGAGATGAGCGAACTAACCATTTACACTCGACACTTTACAGAACTTTACACATTTAATTCATTAGTGATAAATTCATAAATTAAAAAAAAATGTATATCTTGAGTTTATATATTTCTCTAAAGCTGCTTTGTGATCACGTCCATTATTAAAACACAAATAAAAAAGTTGAAAAAAAAGTAAAAATTGAAATGAGTGAACTGAGTGAATTCAGTAAACTGAATCAAACTTCAGGCCACAAGCGAAACTCTGATTATTGAGCTGAATACGTGTGTGTAGACTGAAGCACGGACGATGTGGGAGCTTCTGGAGTGTGTGCCGTGTGGCGTACCGTGTGTGTGTGTGTGTGTGTGTGTGTGTGTGTTCTGACACGTGCGTACCGTGTGTGTGCACTCGGCAGTGCAGTAGCCCGTCAGCTGGAAGGTGTGCTGGTGAGGAGGGATGGCCATGACGGGCGTGTAGACCAAACCGAGCTCCATGATCCCGGCGTCGAAGCGCCTCAGAGACGGAGTGAACCACAGACGGATACCTGAGGAGTCACGACGCCCTGGAACACACACACACATACACACACACACACACACACACACACACACACACACACACAAAAGCAGAGCTTCAAAATGACGTAAAAGCCAGAAGCAATAGATTAAAAAATAAAAAGATTTTCAAGAAAGATGGTTTTGAAAAAGAAATCTGGAAAACTGAGGAGGAAGAGGAGGAAGAGGAGGAGGAGGAGGAGCTGGTTAAGGCGAGCGGGTGATCAGGTGGTTACAGCAGAGACAGGAAAGATGACTCATAACTGTTACAGAAATCGAAATGCCCTAATTGGGCTGTGTGTGTGTATGTGTGTGTGTGTGTTTGTGTGTGTGTGTGTGTGTGTGTGTGCACGTACCGGAGATGAGGAGTGGGTTGTGATAGTGCACCTCCAAACGAAGGAACCTGGAGGAACCTTCTCCACCCAGAGGAAGGCCGGCATCAGAGGGGTAGTAGAATGGCTAAACATGCACACACACACACACACACACACACACACACACACACACACACACTCGTTATAGTAAAATACCGCGTGACGGTGAAGCGGTGTTACTGTCACTACCCTGAAGTTGATTATTTTTCTAGAACAGCTCGTCCCTGAGTGCTTTATTCCTCTTATACCACAGCAGTTTGCCACTGATTACAATGTTTTATTCATCACTGACCATCACACATCATACTGTTTATCTGCGTATAGTTACTTCCCAAGTTATTTCCTGTTCTCACTTATGTTACAGCAGCTACAATCAGTCGTTCCTCACCAGCCTCTCTTTCTTTCTTTCTTTCTTTCTTTCTTTTTAATCACTAAGTTTTTTTTTTTCCATTTCTTGAAGTTAGCGAGAAGCCACACAGACTCCACTCTGTCCTGCAGATGTCTGAAAACGTAGCACTTCCTGTAAAGAGAATCAATGTTTATTTAACTTTAATGGAAGGAGTCTCCAGTGTCAGACGTAAAGCTGTACCTCTCTGTGGAGCGTCCGCTGTACGCGTCCCTGTGAATGAGCTGTTGCTATAGAAACGGTAGCGTATTACAACGAGCTCATTAATATAAACCTGCGCTACAGGCAGGGCTGCTGTTACAGAAAACTAATCAACACCTCCTGACCAATCAGGACGTGGACCTGGGTGGCGCTGTGGAGGTTATTTTTAGTCACTGTATTCCTCAACCATACTACCTACCACTTAGTGAGCCGACTCTGTCTGACGGTCGCGACTGAGCTTGCCTCGAGGTGCAGCTCTGTAGTCATCACATCGGCGAGCAATATATTTATTAAAAAACAAAAAAAGAAAAACAGCCTTTATTTAAAAGCGTATAAAACACACAGTCCAAGAAGTGCTTTACATAACCAGCCTGATTCCTTCCTCCTCCTCTTTCGGCTCCTGATTTTTCTTCATTGTGTGTGTATGAAATGCATCGTTTCCCTTCGGCTCTGAAATGAATAATTAATGTAAAGAATCAGCAAATAACTCTGCTGGAGAAAAAGAAATAGCTCAACAGAAAATAAACACAAATGAAAGCTTCACTGTGTGTATTTTTTGGGCTAATCTCATCTCTCCAGCGCGGCAGCCGGAGGAGGAAGATGTTTTGTGCTAGTTTTCCTCTGGTGTAATTCAGTAATTGGTGTCTCGTGTCTCTCTGTGCCACTCAGGTCGGTGACTGGCAGCCGAGCGAGCGTGGGCGATCTGTCCGTGCGGATCTGTACAGACAGCTGAACGCCGCAGCGGCTCTCGCTACCTGCACAACCCGGAATTATCCGCGCCGATCACCGAGCAGCGCTTGTGAAAAACGCTCCACTTACACAACTACACAAGTGATGAAGAGGAAGAGGAAGAGGAAGAGGAAGGCCCTCGAAACGGAGTTACAAACGTTTCTACACATCGCCTGCATCCGTCTGTTTCACTGCTGCTTTCACATCTTCGTATAAACACGTATTTAAGCATAAACGCGTAAGATGCATTTCATTTCAGACAGGAAATAATAGATAATTCAAACCACAATATTACACTGTGCAAGTTTTCCATCTCAGCGTAAATAAAATGTAAACACACGATGCGGAAAATCAACATAAGGTGCTAATCACCTGTCAGTCATGTGACCTGTGAGTTCAGAAAGCTCCGCCTACCGCTCTAGCATTCAGGTGTTGTAGCCGAGGCAGCAGACGTGCAGGTGAATTTGGGGAGTGGCTTCGGAGGAAGCGTTATGTTTACTGGATAAAGGAATTAAGCGCAAGTCTTCGGTTGGTAAACATTACTTACAGTCCTTTAGCACATTTATTAATCACCAAATCAGCTGCACCGAATCTTCGCCAGTGTTTATCCGTCCATGAGTAAACGTTTATGCTGAAGGGAATATTTACGTAGCGTTACTGAAGTTTGAGTTTCAGCTCAGCACAATCGCTGACTGCACCTTTAATCTAACGCACGCGACTCCAGAACAGCGCAGCGGCTTAAACGGAGCTCGACTCTGCAGGAAAATCAGAGACCTGGCAACACTGAAGCTGATGCATTCCTCGTGGGATGAACCGTCACTAAAGTCTTTTTCCTCATGTCGATTTGTACACGTCACTAAAAAGGGCTTCTGATCAGAAGGGCATGAGGTCAAATCCCAGCATCACCAGGCTGCCAGAGCTGGGCCCTTGAGCTGGGCCCTTGAGCTGGGCCCTTGAGCTGGGCCCTTGAGCTGGCCCTTGAGCTGGGCCCTTGAGCTGGGCCCTTAACCCTCCACTGCTCAGTTGCATAAAATGTAACACACATGTAAGTCACTCTGGATAAAGGCGTCTACCAAATGCCGTAAATGTGTTCAGTGTATGTGTGTGTGTGTGTGTGTGTGTGTGTGTGTGTGTGTGTGTGTGTGTGTGTGTGTGTGTGTGTTCACCTCGGCTCCAAGGGCCCACGCTGCCAGGACGTGACGGCAGGAGTTCAGCTTGGCCGGCTTCATCTTGGAGTCGCAGGAGCCGCTGTACTGAGGGACGGAGGCCATGTGAGGCGAACATTCAAACACCTCCATATGATGCACGATGGCCTCGTTCCCCGCGCTCACCACCGCCTCGTACTGCACACACACACACTTATACACGTTTATTAACGCTTTATAAAGGACATCTCAATAAACCTGTACAGTTCTGTCCAAGAGATCATTTACAATCATCAGCATTAAACGGTAACGTGATCATCACATTGATCTCTCTCTCTCTCTCTCTCACACACACTCTCTCTCTCTCTCTCTCTCTCTCTCTCTCTCTCACACACACACTCTCTCTCTCTCTCTCTCTCTCTCTCTCTCTCNCACACACACACACACACACACACACACACACACACACTCTCTCTCTCTCTCTCACACACACACACACTCTCTCTCTCTCTCTCTCTCTCTCTCTCTCTCAAGCTGATGATCTTAATGATCTTAGCTTCACTGCTCCTGGTCCAGTTTCCCAAAAGCATCATAAACAGAACAAATGGAATCTGATCAATACTCGTCATGACCCTTTGCCTTGACAGCTGTGTCAGTTCTCTCAGGTTTACTGAGCTTCAGCTTTAGAAGGAGTTTTATCTTCAAGAACTTCCACCGTTCATCTGCTGAGCTGCTTATTTTTTAAATCATGCAATGGACTTTATACCTTTAAAGTAATTAGATTTTATCTATAAAGTGATCTATTACACAATGTTATTTTCATTAATGACATATACACATTTACTTGTTTCGACTAGTGAATGTTTGGAAATCTAAAATGCGCTCTTCCTACTGACACGACAACGAGCGAGCGGGGAAGTGAAGAAACGTCGGACCGCATGCGCCATAGGTTTGGTCCAAAGAATCATTCGAGACGAAACGCTTTATTGTGTCGTTTGCATAAATTAAATATCCCATTCTGAAATCATAGCTCCCTGTCGTAGCTCCCTGTTCTGACTGACTGTAGCGTTCCCAACATCCCTGCTGTTACCATGACGATGTGGTTCTTGGGCATGTCGGGGGGCAGTTGGTACATGTAGCA
>CM074961.1:20791849-20811977 GCA_037577455.1 Pangasius macronema
CCTAATCCTGTCCAACCTCGTCACTCCCAAAGAGAACCTCAACATCTTCAGCTCTGCTACCTCTAGCTCTGTATCTAAATATGAATATTTCAGTGTTGTACACGTCACATTACATTTTTTTTGTGGTGTATTTAATAAATATACATTTTTACCAGTGGCTTTTTTTGTGTTTGGAACTTTGTAAGATTTGCCTTTAAAAGCATAAATTGAAATTACAGGTTAGAGTTAAAAATAAATAAATAAATAAGTCTCAAATTTAAATCTCAAAAATACAGATTTAATGTAAATTAGGCCAAATGTGAAGCATCCAGGAAAGTGTAATAAAAGCACCTACACTCCTGAGCTTGATTAATATCTCCTGGCTTCATTAAGTGGTGAAGCACGAGCTACAGAGATATTGAAAAACAAAAGGCCAGTAATACGATGTGCTGGATCATGTGCTTTTTTATAATCTGCTGAATAATGAGAGCGGAAGCCATACTGATAAATCAAACCAGATTTGCAAATGAAGTGGATGTTGCTACAGGAACACAGGAACCCAGATGAAGACAGGTCCAAACATAAACAACCGTCTCCTGGCCACATGGCCGCGTTCCCAACAGTAAAGAAGAATGAAGGAGCCGTGCGGCTGCTCCGCGTGTCCTAGACGCCGGTCATTATCATGCTGAGAGGTGCGGGCGGGGCAGATGGACCCGTGCTCGCGTTGGCCTCCTTCCACCTCCAGATGGACAGACTCGCAGTCCGTGCCCCATTATACCCATCCTTTTATAGATATCAGCTTCAGAGGGAAAACACGACGTTTGTTACTGCTGTTTAAACATCGAGTTATCGAGTGTGTAAATGACGGCGAGGAAGAACAAGAGAAAGGAAGGGGGGGGGGGAGAGAGAGAGAGAGAGAGGGAGAGAGAGAGAGAGAGAGAGAGAGAGAGAGAGCACCAGAGGAGATTATTTATGCTCCCTGTGTTGACCGTAAACGCCCACTGGTTCCATCAAACAGTCAGACAGGAAACAGCCATCGATGAGAAATGGGAATGAGACTTACGGAGCATTTTACTGCGCTTCATAACAGCAGCCTGGAGACCAGAGACTCGTCCTGCATGAAACCCAAAAATATTTACATCTCAGCGCTGCTGAACTCTGGGTTCTGATTGGTCAGCAGGCGTTGATTAATGTTCTGTAACAGCAGCTCTGACAGTAGCGCAGGTCTATATTAATGTGCTCGTTCTAATACATTATCGTTTCTATAGCAACAGATCAGATGATCCACATAAACAAATAAGAAAAAAGAAGTGTGTAATCATTGATACGCAAGATGTAACATTTATTTGTAAGAAGAATAAGAGTTATGTGTTGCAGTTTCTAGGTCTGATTAACTTCCAAACAGAGAGAGAGAGAAAAAAAAGAGGCTGGTGAGGTTTATAGCTGCTGTAACATAAGCGACAACAGGAACTAACCTGTTTTGCCTATGTTCCTCAACATTAAATACAACTATAAAAGGATAAAAAGTATTTTGTGTCATTCTTTAATAAAAAGAAAACTGTTGTGGTATAATGGAGGAGCTGTTATAGGAAAATAATTAACATTGGGGTTGTAACAGTCACTCCGCTTCTAAAGACTGAGGCTCGTCACTTCCACACACACACACACACACACACACACACACACACACACACACACAGAGCGTGTGTTAATCTTCTTCTGACCTTCATCACGGTCAGTTTCTAATTGGCTGTTGGAGATGATTTGTGGAGCATTTCTCAGCTCTGAGGTGACACTGAGGAGGTTAAACCACCCAAAACACTGCTGTAGCTGACTCACTCGTACCAGGACACCACACACACACACACACACACACACACACACACACACAAACACACACACCTATGTCTGGGTCACTTCTGCACTGAAACTAAACCACCATGAAACCATCTCTGTTCAGTGATGTACCTACCATGGCTGGGAAAGAGGGGTGCCAAAATTTTTGTACAGACCACCACATGGGCTACAGTCAGTAACGATACAACTGTAAAGATAAACTCATGGCTGCGGCTTCAACTAACACTGCTGTAATTATTCAACTAGTTACATCACAGCGCCGTATCGTCCAGGTGAGCTTGGAGGAGTTGCCATGACAACCGTGTTGTGAAGCATCACTGGTACCCGGGAAATTGTGAAGCCTCTGCGTGTGTGTGTGTGTGTGTGTGTGTGTGTGTGTGCTTCGATATATGATAACGGACTCAGTGCGCGTGATCAGACGGCGTAACCGCGCAGCACAGCAGGGCTCCTGGTTGCCAGAATGATGTAATTTAATCCTTTGGTGGATTGCAGGCAGATATTTTCTTGTTAATGATTAAAAAAAAAATTCTACACACTTAAATATTTTTGAGAAATTCTAATGACATTATCTTGAACACAATGTAAAAAATAACACACATCGGTTCTTCTTCTTCCCCTTTCGGTCTTTTTTTGGTTATGAACCTTTCCCTACGTTTACTTTTCTTGCTCTCTAAACACCCGGTTTGTCTCTCTGTCCTCATTTTATAACTCCACTAAGAGAAATAACGTGACAGCAGGTACGCACGTGACGGGACAGATCTCAGACGATCGCTGCTACCACTGAAAGCTGAAAGTGTTTCCGGTGAGGCTGCCGGCGGTATTCGGTGTCTGGGCTAAAATCTAAACTCTATCAGTATCTCGCCCATGAAACTATCAGCACTGAGCAGCGCATTCTATCACGAGCTCTCTTCAGTGTGTTTACTTTCTGCTCCAAATGCATTCTGCAGGGAAAAAAGGACGATGCAGTAAATAATTCACCTCATTCACGTTGATTATTTCACACGTACCTTCTCAATCACTGCTGACGACACGTTATGATCGAGGAGACGTGTCACTATGCGTGATCAACTGACACGACTCTCATAGGCTGCACGAGCAGTCTGGGCTAGAAAGAAATCAGCCCCAGGTTTATTAAATAAATAAATAAATAAATAAATAAATAAAAAAAGAGGGGTGGTGAGGGGATGGTGTAAGCGAGAACAGGAACAAACTAACTACAAATGGATAAAAGAATAATGATTTGTTCTTTAATATAAAAGAAAAGGACAAATTCCTGCGTTCATGAGGAAATCCCTGCTGACCTGCTGCGGTGTAAGAGGAATAAAACACTTGGGGACGCGCTGTTACAGGAAAATAACTTCAGGATGGTTACAGTAACTCCGCTGTGTCGTTTATTTATTCTTTATTTAATCATGGGTAGTTTATTTATGGGTGATTTCTTCTTGGGTTGTAGTTGAGAGTGAATTGTGGGAGGAGTTTAACCCGCTGTAAACCATGCGCTCCAATCTGGCAACCCAGCCCTGGCGTGTGGGTTTTTTTCCTCCTCTACTGCGACTCCAGGCTTTGGCTCGTGTTGAGTCCGGACGCAGAGGCTCCTAAGCAGCTCGTAAGCGCCTCTGCTGCTCGGCTTCCCCGCGCTCCCGCAGACGGAACTCCGGACAGACGGTGGATGTTAAACGCGGCTGCTGATTCACGTGTAATTGCTTTTAACACGCAGTAGGTCCGCGAAGCTCGCCGTCGTCCTGCGCCTCACCGTCGCCTGATGTTGAAGTCATCCTGCGCGGCTCTTAAGGAAGATTTCCCCGACAGTTCCCCCGGCTGAAGAATCCACCCCGCCGCGGCGTTCATGGCGCTCAGTCCTCCATGATCTCTGAGCTCTGATTTCGTCCATGATCCGGATGAGCCTCTCCAGAGCCGCCGCTTCTTCATGCATGTGATCTGATTCATTCCACCGCTGCTGAAGGTAAGTTTAAAACCGGTTTATTTAAGTCGGGTTTGTCCAAACTTGCCCGGTTTTCATTTTGCGCATCAGTTTGCGCACGAAGTCGAGCTTCGTTTTTCTGCATTTCTGCGCGGAACAGAAGAAATCTGCACCGTTCCCAGTGTTTATTAACACCACAGTCAGTTCCACCAGGACATAAACAAACACTGATAACATTCAGCAGTGAAATGCCTGATGCGTTTGTTCCATCCTCAGCTTTCAGGCTGCTGCCGCGCCTCTGACTCCACAACACACACACACACACACTCCTTCACACGGCGTTTCAGTCTCGTGCCTGGCGTTTACAGGAGGCAGAGCTGGAGCTGCAGTCTCTCTCTGACCCTCCGGAGAGGACCGCACCATTTTCCTCTCGAGATCTGGTCTGGCCCATTATTAGGCCGAGCGCTAGATGTGCCCTGTCCATGGTCCTGAAGTTTGGTGACGGTTGTTGGACCTAAACTAACTTCCGGTTTGTTCTTAGCCATGCAAATGACAACACACGTGCATTCGTCACATCTTATAACAGCAGTTACTCTCTTTCTCTCTGTGCGATCAGTATATTAAAAAAACTGCAATGAATAATAGAAATCATTCGACATTCGCATCCGCCTGCACGCCGCCTTCTGTAAATCCCACTGCAAATAATGCAAGCTAACGCTAATCTGCATGCTTTCCAGGCCAGAAAATTTCAGTTTTAATACATATTTAATAACATTTCACCAGATTGTTTTGCCGGCAGGGAATGCACAGCCATGTGGAATGAAATATTCATTCAAATATATAAGTATTAAAATGGGAAGCTGCTGAGCTTGGAGATGTGCAGATATCTGTGCAGTGTGTTTAATCTCTCATTACCTGGCAACTTCTAACCAACATCATAACCAACACTGTTCTTAGTTTTCTCCTGAAAAACGTTTGCGCGATGTTGTAGTCTTGTTTTCTTCCATTACATAACCTGTGTGTTTGAACCCCGAATGTTCTCACATGTACAGACTTCCTTCTGCAAGGACATCGCTGGTGTGCGGGTTCTCACGGTCCCGAAGGAAATAAAGATCAGCAAATACGAAGGTTTAAAAAAAATTGTGCAAACTCACAGATGATGCTAAAAGCTGCTCATGTGCTACTATATATATATACACACCAAACTTTACAAAGCCTCCATGAAACGGTTCAACCTGAGCCAAGCTTTTTCCTCTTGTCAATCCTCCGCATGTGAAACGTGATCAGAGTCTGTTTTTGAAACAACACTAAACACCACAGCATCCATTTCCCATAAGCCTCAGCTGTAAAGGGGGGAGGGGGGGGGGGCATTTCCTAAATAATCACATTAACGAATTCTGCTTTTCCTCCCCCATCACTTTCTCTACTCCTCCACTCATCACCCTCCCCCTCAGCCTCTCTCTCTCTCTCTCTCTCACACACACACACACACACACACACACACACACACACACACACACACACACACAAATNAAGGTCACATTCCTTTCTCTCTCTCTCAGGCCCCGCCCCCTTTTGTGGTCCCCAGTTAAATCATTCGAGTCTGATTCTGTGATTGTGATGAATACTTCTCTCAGAGCAGAAATGAAACTCGGTTATGCCACAGTTTAAACCCTGTGAGCAGTGGACCGCCTCTCTATCCGCTGAGACGATGTGATATACGAGGAATGACCAACGAGCCGACGGGCGAAAGATGATTCTGAAACAGCCACGATTCGATATGACCTCATCCAGAGCTGCTTCAGTATCAGATGATGCCATGCACAAATCAGTGTGTAAACAGTTCAGGTTTCATTTAAGCCACACCCACTTGCTCTACTGGGTTTATGAGGCGCCGAGGCCACACCTCTTTCCACGCCTCCTTCAGAGACAGACAAAAAAGACCACGCCTCCTTTGTCTACTAAAACTGAGGTACAGAAGCCATGCCTTCCTGTACTGAACCCAACACGCACAGAGGAGAGGCCACGCCTCCTTCCTCTACTGAACCCAACACGCACAGAGGAGAGGCCACGCCTCCTTCCTTTACTGAACCCAACACGCACAGAGGAGAGGCCACGCCTCCTTCCTTTACTGAACCCAACACGCACAGAGGAGAGGCCACGCCTCCTTCCTCTACTGAACCCAACACACACAGAGGAGAGGCCACGCCTCCTTCCTTTACTGAACCCAACACGCACAGAGGAGAGGCCACGCCTCCTTCATTGGAAGAGACATGGAAGTCAGAACACTTTCACTGTCAGTCTGAAAAGTCCCACCTCCTTTAGTGGCACCGAGGCCACGCCTTCTTCCTTTACTGGGATGCCGTCTTCCTTAAGTGGCTCAAAGGCCACACCTCCTCCATGACCACAAAGGCAACATGAAAGCATTTAAATCCTGAAGGAAGATCGCAAGAGCTAATAAACAAACAATGCCAATTTACATATTAGCACTTCCTTTTGATGGAGAGCCTGCAAGTAGCTAAGCCCCACCCACAAAACCAGACATGTCCCTTGCAGTCCACTCCTCCTCGCCATCCTCCTTGTCTTCTTCCTCCCACATCATGTTTCTGAATCCCACACACACAAATACACACACACACACACACACACACACACACACACACACACACACTTGCCACCCCCGCTGTTAGTGAAGCAGCTGCCATGCCTCCTCATCCAAGGGCACATCACCCTCAGCGTCTGCCGGCATGCCTGGACCCGAGAAACAATATGTCCGCTCCTCTTTCCCACGAGGCCGCGCTGACCAAGTGTTCATTATCTCTCAGCTTTCATCTCCAGCATCATACAGAGACTATTAAAGCAGCAGGTTTCAATTTTTTTGGCCTGTATCCTGTCTCGCTTGTGCTAAACTGATAAATTAAATCGGCAACAGCGCTGGTGCTCCCTGAGCAATCACAAACATCGCAGCGTCGCATGCAGCTGGCGTGAGGAGGAAGTTTTACTCAGCAGGACACATCACTTCATCACACAGCTTTACAGCCTCAGATGTTCAGAGAGGAGCGACGACAAAGCTCATAGCTGCGCTGCTGGCACACACACACATACACACACACACACACACACACACACACACACACAGAAAGGACAGTCTGCTTCACCACAGCAACAAATGCGTCATCTCACATTTTCTCCTCATTTCCATTACTCAGTGGGTGGTACTGTTAGTACCGGTACTGAATTTGGTTCCTCTTTCTCCTGAACAGGAACATGTGGGCGGAGCTAGAAATAGTGCAGATCACTGATTGGTCTCTTGTATAATCTCGTTATTCTGCCATCTTTAATAGAAATAAAATCCACCTTCGAATGAAAGACAAGACTTTGAGGTGTGTGTGTGTGTGTGTGTGTGTGTGTGTGTGTGTGTGTGTGTGGTGACGGGGTGGTGTGACGAGTTACTGTTACAAACCTGATTATTTTCCTATAACAACAAAACAGTGTTTTATTCCTCTTATACCACAGTAAATTACCAAATATTGCAATTTATTTGTTAAAGAAGAGAGTCATTTTTAATCTGTTTATCGTTACACTTAATGTTTGTGAAACACCTTCGTTCGTGTTCTCGCTTACGTTCCTCGCCCGGCGCTGTGGGAGGCCGCGGACGTGAGCAGATTTGAGTGGAGTTTGATAAAAACATGCTGAAATGGAAACCACACACTGTCCGCTGGGCCGAGTCGATGATGACGACGACGACGACGAGGATGATTCAGTCTCTACAAAGTCCACGTGTGAAGATCGATCTCCATGCTGCGAGATGCGCGTGCTGATGCAGTATCTCCTCGAGCTTCCACGCCATCACCACCGCATCCGCTCGAATCTAAACGGAGGAGCAGAGCTCCGGCATCAGCACTCTGAGTCAGAGAAGTTCGATCCGAATGACCCAGAGCCGGGCTTGTGTTTCGTCCACGCTGGAGGCAGACCGTTTCCGCAGGTGTGAGGATGGACAAAGGCACCGAGATCCATTTCACACAGTCGGATGTTTAGAGGAGACGATCATCATGTCACACGGCTTTTTTTGACTTCTGGGTTTGTCTTTTTTTTAGAGCAGTGACTTTCTCAAGGTGGAAGATAATTTCAGTAAAAATGAAGCAGAATGGAGTTTTCCAGTCCGTTCCACTCGCGCTGTAGAGAAACGGTTCCTCAAGGAGCATTCTCTGGAGAGCCAAATGTTCTTAAAGGGGCTTCTCTCCCTTCTGTAGGCATCTGCCTGCCTTTATGAAGCTACACGGAGCATTTTCTTCTGAGACTGCGCCATAACGTGTGTGATGTTGACACATCGATAAAACAGCTTTAGGCACATCTTAAGATATGAATATAATAACGTTCCTTTTTAATACAACATCCGGAACGGCAGGTTTCCTGAAATTATTGACGTTTTTTATTTGATCTGTAATCATACAGTAATAGTTGATCCCGCCCACCAAGGGTGATTGACAGGTGACATTACTATAGAATAAACCTGTAAGAAAAACCGACAGAAAATGAAATAAAACAAAAACCCTTGTATACAGTATATAATATTAATTTACCCGACTTTATTTTGTACGCTCATTAGCTGAAAGAACATTCTAGCAAACGATGCGTCTTTATAGCATCAGACTTTTACATTTATTCAAGTGGAAACAGGAAGTAATTTAAAAGGGCACAAACACACACACACACACACACACACACACACACACACACACACACACACACTTACCCTTGATGAATAAGACCCACAAGGAAATCTACAGAAGAACCAGATCTCCTCTTTTGAATTTTGTATTGAAGTGGAACTCTATTTTTACTTTCCCAGTCTCCGTTTGTGTGTGTGTGAGTTTTAGTCCATGTGCAATAAAAGAAGTCTTTTGTTACTTTAGATATGAAAGATCAGAGCAGACGAAAGCTGCTGTTCTGCAGTAAATCGACATGAATAAGGGTCTGGGCTGTGGGTCTTGTAACTGGACGAGGAGTACGTGTAGGAGAAGACAAACACAAACACACAAACACACAACGCCATGCTTGTAGACATTGTTGGATAAATTTACACTGTGGTGTGATTTAGTTTTTCTGAAGCTTCCTAACGAAGTGCCAGCAAGAAGAACGACCCATGACAGAAACGTTCAGAAGCTGTTTAGTTTAACTTTAAGCTGTAACTTTAAAGCTGTAACTGCGTTTCCCACATCTTCAGGACTGAGGAGTTTTTGTGGTTTCTGTAGGTTTTCTTTTGTCTCTTTAACTCTGAGAGAGGAAAGAAAAAAAGGAGGCTGGTGAGGGAACGAGTGTTTATAGCTGCTATAACGTAAGCGACAACAGGAAGTAACTCATTTCATGGATGTTAGACGTAACTATAAATGGAAACAAGGCATGATGTGTCATTCTTTAGTCAATAAAAATTGTAACTGCTGTGGTGTAAGAGGAATAAAGCACTCAGGGACGTGTCAATCAACTCACGTGCTGTTTATTTAGATTTCGCACATCCTTAATGAGAGTATTTTGGTTTTATTGGAGTTTCTCTCTCAGAGTATTGCACTACAGAGATCACGTCATACTGCCCACCTTTAACTCCTTCAAACAGCTCAGCTTTTTAAATGAAGAATATTCTAGAAAATTCTGTCCTGAACTCTTGACGTTGTCTCTGATAAATGTAGTTTAGGACTCAGAGACATGGCTGTAGTCCGGCTGTACACGTGCAGCGGTGCGAATGACTCCTACTGGACACTTTAGTCCCGTTGGCATGGCAACGTGACGTCATTTAGCGTGGCGTGAAGGTTAAAGGGGCGTGACCCGTGACCTGTGACCCGGCCAGTCTGCAGGCAGCCGTCATGGTGAAGTCTCATCTCACATCACTGCACAGAGAGACTCGTTATTAATCACCTTTAATGTTTTAACTAAAGCGAGGTCAGGAATTAGGATTCTCACAGCAGTGTGTGTGTGTGTGTGTGTGTGTGTGTGTGTTTATGTAGATTATGATATCGATTTTACACGACTGTTTAATTAAATAATTTAAAAAGCAATTACACACGACACAGACGCTAAACAGGATTCTAGCTCAGGCCTGATTAGAGAAGCGCGCATGACACTTTAAACACAGATTTATTTACAGTTTACAGTTTATCAGTCCGACACTTACATTACATTTAATAATGATGATGATGATGATGATGATGATATAGACCGCCAGAAGCTGAGAATGTCTCATGAACAAACACAACTTCAGGTCAAAACACACGTAACGTAAACGTAACAGACGGCAGTTCAGCTAAACTCTGATTGGTTAGCTTCTTGCGTTTTTATTACAATGTCATCACTACTACACTGCAGACGAGCAACTAAATAAGGGAAGCGAAACCTAAAGCCTGAATCGGACATAATCGGATTTATAGAAGAAGTGCAAAACCTAAAACAAACTCCACAGCAGGGGTCGCAAAACAACCGGACAGTAAAGCGCGACTCCCGAGCGGCGCAACACGAAAGCTTTCGCTCCATCACCAGGAGACGGAGAGCTCGAATCCCGGTGATGCCACCTACTCCCTCTGCCCTGTCAATCACAGTGCCACTAACCAATCACAGCAGTCTCTGAGCTCATGTATGTGGAAGAGGGTAGATAGCGCTTTTCTTCATGTGTGTGTTCGATCAAAAGGTAAAGCAAGATTTGGGTGAAAGCCGTAAAAAATGAGTAAATAAAACGATGCCAGAAAGTAGAGGGCGGAGTCAAGAACCAAACCAGGAAGTAAAACAAAAACAAACAATGTATAGCCTTTAAGCAGGTTTGGGCTCGTGGTAAGTCCAGTGCTAACGTCTGACGCTTTGATTCAACCTAAATACATCACGCTGAAATTTATACATTTAGAATTTGGCTGTGAACGCACTCAAAAACTCATTATTCAAGAACAATATTAAATACAGAAATACGTAAATATTAATAATATCATCATTTTAAAGCCCACGAAAAGATTTATTTCCCCCAGACACAGAACATCAGAGGAGACGTGTCTTGATCACAGGCGCAGCTCATCTGGAGGACGGAATATTTTATACATTTTAAAGTTAAAGTTTAGCAGATGTTGCTTGGTCAGCTTATCCTTCACACCATGAGCACGTTTTCTTTACAGCAGAGCGCTTCTAATTAACAAACGCTGACTTTATCTTATTAATTCGAATCAAAATAGCAAATGAAAAGTGTGATCTCACACACACACACACACACACACACACACACACACACGAAACGTGTCGATTTCAGGCGTTTGAGCGCCGTGTTCTTGGCTTCCAGCCCTAGATACCCAGCTTTACTGTGTGGAGAGCAACTCTGCGTCCGTGCCGTTTCCCCTCAGACGATGATGATGATGACTCGGTGATGAAGGAGAGAAGCTTTATGACCGTCTGGTCCTCATGTAAAGAGATTAAGGTTCTTCTGAGGTCATGCGGTTATGTAAACTGTTAATCATCATCTCCACTCTCCTGAAGACTTTCCTGTGACGGCAGGCTGACGAGCTCTGTACCAAAGCCTGTCTTTAAGATCATCTACCGCTCGTCACGTGCGAAACGTGAAAATATACCAGACATCTGGACGACATTCCCAACAAACTTTCATCAGACTCTTTTTTTTTTTTTGGCAACTAGATTTTACTTTTATATTATTTTAATTAGTGTGATTTTTGACATTATTATATTTTTATATTTTTATTTTTATTCTTTCTTTTACCGTCTTTCTCTTCTATTGATTATTGCATTTTTATTACTTTTTTATTATTACTTATTTTATTTATTACTTTATTTTTGACTTTTCTTTCCTGCTGGCTTTTTAAAAAAAAATCACACTGTAAAGCTGCATTTTTTTTAAAACTTTATTTATTTATTTAAGAAATAATACACCTGAAAAAAGAATCGAGCGCGATTTCTCTGCTTTACTCCAAATGTAGCTGATCAGAAAGTGAAGTTTCTCCAAAAGAGGAGAAAAAAAAACAGATGGAGCATGAAATATTGAAGCTGAATCACTTGGTTACTCCCGTGGGGGCGTGGCCTACAGTATGTGGGCGTGGCTTACAATGATACAGATGACTGAACAGTGAAATAAACTTGGCGTGTTTTCTCCTGGTTTATGAAGCTGTTTATGTAGAAATGGTGTGTTTTTACGTTGAGGTCTTACTCTTGCTGTGTGTATATCGAGTGTTTTGTTGTTTCCGTCATTTTTCCCTCGTCTGGTTCTTCACTCACACACACACACACACACACACACACACACACACACACGCGCGCGCGCATGCGCACACACACACACACACACACACACACACACACACACACACACACACACGGAATCACTGGGACTGAATCACGTGGAAGAGAGTTTAGACTCCATGCAGTACATCACAACATCAACTGAAAGATTTTTTTATTATTTTTTTTAATCATAAACTGACTTAAAGCAGCAGAATTTTTGGTGCAATTTTGTACGTAAAATTAAAAATTAAATCTAAAAAACACATTAAAATGTTTACAGATTTTTTTCTTCTCTGTCAGTATTAAATATATTTTGGCTATATTTTTTAAATGATATTTTAATACAATTTTTAATTAATCTATTTTGGATTGAATTTTTTTTTTTAAAACGCTCTTTGGGAATTTCTTTTGAAAATGGAGAAGGAAAGCCATTGGAAACGTGTCCGTGTGGACGGGCTTTAGATGCCCGAACTCACGGATCAAATGTCGGAATATTTTCCACGTCAGCAGTCCGCGTGAATGAGCTCTGCTGCAAAGCTTAATTCAATCCCTGTAATATCCGAGAGGCACCTTGATGCCATGTGAACATAAGACCATGTGAACATACGTGTGTGTGTGTGTGTGTGTGTGTGTGTGTGTGTGTGTGTGTGTGTGTGTGTGTGTGTAAGGTAATTCATCCCTGCAGCATCAGTACGTTATTAATATTAAGGTGGTCATGAAGTGCGATGCTGCGGAGGCCGGCGTTATATACTACACCCACGTCACGTCTGTATTCCACGTCACCTGTAAACGTGAGGCGCAGCGGCAGGACGGAGCGACGCGGCTTCTTCCCTTCCACTCATCACACACACGTTATCGTCAGCGACAAGCGCCGTTTCTCACCGAGACACAAACGAGCAGCGAGCTCGCCCCGGCCGCGTTCCTCTCAGCCGTCACGCTGCATTACTGCACCTTCTGCAGGTCCGGCACGCAGAAACACACACACACACACACACACACACACACTCCCATTCCCACTCGCTACAAAACACTGCCACGTGGCATTTTCGTTGCATTTTAGCTTTTTGTATCTTGCACTGAAATTACACTTTTCTTTTATTTACACCAAGAATAAAAATATTGGCACCCTATCTTTGCATCACTCACTTCCCTTAACAAAAACTCTCGCTTCCAGTGCTCAACATGCAACGGAGAGATGATATTGTTTCTATAGCAACATCTCGTTCACAGGGACTTGTACAGCAGACTCCATGGAAATGATTTTTTTTTAAAAACACATTGATATAATGACATGTAATTTATTACCATTTACACTTTACGGCTTCTCTGTAACATGAAGAGCTGCATTTTAATTCTCTTACTCACAGAGAGAGAGAGAGAGAGAGAGAGAGAGAGAGAAAGAGAGAGAGAGAGAGGCTGGTGAGGGAACGACTGTTTAGAGCAGCTAGGAACATGACATTTAACAATAAACGGATAGAAAGTAATAAGGATTGTAATGCTGTGGTATAAGAGGAATAAAACACTTCAGGATGTTCAAACAAACTACAGAATGAAAAGATAATCACAAAGCATTGCTTGTGGAACACGTTTGTGGAACAGAGCGGTTCAGTAACATGGTTACTGTCACCAGTAATACTGTGTGTGTGTGTGTTTGTGTGTGTGTGTGTGTGTGTGTGTGTGTGTGTGGGGTAAATAATTAATGCTATATGCCGCATTATATCAACACACTCCACACAGAGATGTAATTAAGTTCTCCCTCAGGGAGGTGGGAGAGACGTCCTGCATCTGCCTGCTCCATAATGAATGTTCAAGTTCATCAAGCCGTGTGTGTGTGTGTGTGTGTGTGTGTGTGTGTGTGTGTGTGTGTGTGACTGGAAATGCGAATCTGATTCCTTTAATTGGCCGATATTCAATTCTAGAAATGATAATTGCTTAATCTTTTATCACATATTAGAGTTAAGATATTCTACTAGAAATTTTATTTTAATTTGTCTTTTTTTAAACAGGTATTTTAATGACATTTTTGTATGTAATTCAATTAGCTGATTAACTGCCAGCGATTTAGTAAGCTAATGCTAGCTTTCAGGCTTCGCTCTGATGCTAAACGTCTACATCAGCACACACCAGTGTGAAATAAAACAAAGAACACATGAGCTAGCAGATGGGAAGGTAACATCTGATTTAAACATCTGTGTGTGTGTGTGTGTGTGTGTGTGTGTGTGTGTGTGTGTGTGTGTGTGTCTCTGACGACTCCGAGCCTCATTAATTTATCTTTTAGTAAAGTGTGTGTAAAGGTTGCTGAACCAGTTACTCCTGCCAGATTTACAAAAGTCTTTGCATATTTTCTTCATACTCGCATATTAAAAGCCAATCAGATGTAAATTCCCAGGCACGTCCACGGCACGGATGATTTAGCCACACCCACAAAACTCCATAAAAGGCGAAGGGAGCTGAAAACGACAAAATGACAACTAAATGATTTAGAGCGTCTCCTAAGAGTCGGATAAGCAAAATCGTCCAGTATGGGGCGCCATTACTTTGGTCTTGATTGGACGGCTACTCTCATCCGTCGTAATTTATGGATTTGTTTTGGGATCACTTTGCAGTCTGTGTTTGAGAACGTGTCGGTTGAAACGGTGTGTATGGAAATAAAGACGGGATTTAAACTTGACTGCGTAATCTGTGTAATAATCTCAGGAACTCAGCAACAGTTATATGATCTGAAGCCGATCTCTCACACACATTTGCACAAACTGAGGAACATTTTTCCAAACTACCCGTATTTTCAGAAACGCTGCTTTTCTTGTGCTCCTGTGAGCCATTTCGGAATAAATTCATTCGTACCCAGAGCTAAACGAAGCCCAGTGCTCGCACTAATGCACGAGGACGGACTCCATCTCTCCTGAACACCATATAAACCTCAGGAAGAGCGTTATCCATTATATCCACAGTAAAAACAATACAGAAGCCGTTCCAGAGTCAGTGTGACTCCGCCCACGACCCCCCGTTTAACCCCAGCAGGCTCTCCTCCTTCCCGTTCACGCTGTTCCGTCTCCACACTTCATCTTCTCAGGATCTAATAAAAACCAACAGTCCTGTTTCATTTCCAACCCAGGACTATTGATTACATTTGGGCACTGGACGAATCGGATTAGGACGCTATAATTCGATTCCATTGGGCAGGTACGAGTTACCCGAGGACAGCTCGGCTGATTGGCCGAGACAGATACGGCTCACACACACACACACACACACACACACACACACACACACACACACACAGCTCTGTCTAAACGACAGGAAGTTACAATACTGAAGAGAAAGAGAGTGTTTGCAAAATTTCACAATTCTAAAGAGAAAGTTTACGAAGAAAGCTAGATTAGATAACCATCGTTCCTAAACTCAGACAATAAAAGCAGATTAAACACCTTTAATCCTCAATTTAACGACAACTGAATGAAAAGAAATCTAACAGTGACTTGTGTGTTTAAAAAGAAAAACTTTGCATTTACTGCAGTTCTAAAAAAAAAAAAAAAAAGAAGAAAAAGTTGAATAGGTGTTATTTATGATGTATATAGTGTGCGTTTATATAACAGTAAATAATGTAGACATTAAAATTAAACTCTGAACCTCTGCAGAAAATGAGAAAAGCTCACAAAGTAAGTGAAGATAAAGCTCAGGAGATGTTCAGGTGAGAAGTTTCATCACTGTCTGAAACCGGGAGATCTGTAACACACACCTACAGACGTAAAGACATCACAACAGACATCTGTCAAAATAGTTAAACCTAATCTAGATATATAATAGCCTTCTATAATAATAATTATTATTATTATTATTATTATTATTAATAGAAGAGCATAATTATCTACCTAATTCTGATCCTGCGGTTTTCACTCCTGCGGTTTTCACTCCTGCTTTACTTTACTGAAGTGTTTAATACTCAGTTGAGGTGTGGAATGAAGTCCGGTCTAAAAGCCTCCTGACTGTGGCTGTTATTTTAGGAAGACCAGACGTCCTCTGTGTCCCAGACACGTCCTCGTTTTGAGACCTAAAATATCAGTCCAGCGAGGATTCACGGCAAAAAATGTCCCTGATTGTGTATCGCTCATTATTTAGACTCGCACCTTCCCCGAGTCCACGGCACGGAGGTGTGTGTGACGTGAGACAGAACGGCAGGACGGAGAATTCCCGATGCAGTTCTATACAAATTATGCACGATCTGGTAAAATGACAAACCCTAAGGATCAGCTCCAGTGAATTCCTCGAGACAGTACTGCAGCGTGCATCATCCATTTCCCCTGAAAGCCCTTCCTCTGAGTTTAACCCACATTCACCACAGTGATGACAACGGAAGGAGAGTGAAGCTCTACAGTATAAAACGCACTTTAAACGTGTATAGATTTAGCGGTAGAGTCTATACTTTTGGGATGCTCTCATGTCGTGTGTGTTGGTCTGGGAATGTTTCTGGATCACAAGAGAAAAGGGAAAACGGCTTTACTGACTTATTCTAAAGACCGAACAGGAAATGAGTTCTCACTTTGATTCTCAGCATCGTCCATCAGTCTCCGTCTCATCAGCTCACGGCGTTTAAACAACGAGCCTCATCGCCGTCTGTTCACGCCGACATCATCCATTCACTCGCTTCTGTTCTGCTGATCAAATTCTCTCTATTAACCTCTTTTAATTCTGGCATTTAAACAGCTGTAAACCTCTGTACGGAGCGTGTAAGCGCTCTTCTCTGTTTTGATGATGATGATGATGATGATGATGATGATGGAGCAGGAGCATGATGGAATGATGAGAAATCACACTTAGCTAGTGAATTTGTTAAACTGACTCCTTACACGATGCCAAAGCAGGGTTAGAAAGCGAAACTAATACAATTATTTCTACCATGTTTTGCTAAATTCAGCTTGCATGACATCCGATGGGTTTTCCAGGCCCACACACACACACACACACACACACACACACACACACGCTATATTTTGGCTCTGTTGTCCACTGTTTGAGGCAGCCATGACCTAAAGACTAACATCACTCCATCTCTCTGCCGTCCTCCTGACCGAGCCTCGATCTCCTTCTCCATCTCTCAGCTGTGGACGTCATGGAGGCTCTCGATCACGGCACGGCCCCTCCGTTACACCCCGCATCACTTCCTGTCCCAGCCTCGGGCTTTCATCACTCAACATGTGCTCACGTTGTGTTTAAGCTGCGTACGGTGCAGGAGGGAATGTGCATGGCTCATTCTTTTGGTGCATTTGGCTGAAGTTAATGGCTTTCAGTCGGATTCCTCTGATGTTAAAGGGCGCTTTTTCGATCACAAGGACACTCTGCTGTGCTCAGAGTTTATTTTTAAATCACTCACCATCATCTCTGTATGTTTCTGTCTCTCAGGGTGTTGATGGAGAGCTTTTCGAATGACAGCCGGGACAGTGGTCATCACAGGCGGGATTCTAGCTACAGTAATCTTACTGTGCATCATTGCAGTACTGTGTTACTGTAGACTGCAGGTAAGTCAGCTCCAAACGCTAGTGTCCTCCTTCCTTCCTTCTCTCTCTCTCTCTCTCTCTCTCTCTCTGTACTGCAGTAAAATCAGCTCCGTCTCATCGTAATAAACATGCAGTGCTGTATTTTAGTGGCGTCTCCTCATCGCACTGGGAGTTTAAGTGCTGTATCTCTCGCACACAGCCTCCGCAATCGACAAGTCAGGTCACGTTTCCAGCTCGCTAAGGGCAGCTCCGTACCCCTGCTGCGATCGCGCCGATACAACACGCCATGTTTGCACATGTTGTAAGAGTCGGAACACGTCAGCTGAGAAGTCGCGGTGCGGGATGAGTCAGAGACGCTGCAGCGTTTGTGTTAACGGTTTACACTCGAGCTTAGATGCCGCGTACGTTTAGCCTCGTTTAGCGCTCTGGATTGTTTGCAGGAGCTTTTACACCTGAAATGGGGAATGCATGAAAAGCCTGGGTGATCTCTGTTACATTACCATAGAAGGAGACTCATTAATGTGAACCTCGATTGATGGGGTTTGTATTTCATCACTGTCGATGAGTCACTGAGATTTTACACACGGATCACACTTCTGTTTAAACACACTCATTTATTACAATCACACACCGATTTAATGAACGTTTTGTGAAATTCAATCACTTCGCATTACTGACTTGAAAGAAAGCCTTCCGAGACGCTGCAGTGCAATGGCTGAGCTGCGTTATTGGAAGATCTAGCTCACGCTGTGTTTAGGAGGTCACTGTTTAGTTGTCATTTTGTCGCTTACATGTCGGTTTCCCTGCCTTTTATGGAGTTTAGTGGGTGTGGCTAAATGTAGATCTGCTGTTCCTGCTGTGAGGATGAAGATAATCAGTGAAACTGTTGTAAATTTGATGGGAATGTTTAGTTCAGGCCATGAAAATATTTACACACAGCTTCTCTAAAAAGATTGTAGACTTTATTTTAGGTTGACCAGACGTCCTCGATGTCCCAGACGCGTCCTCGTTTAGAGACCTTAAAAAGCGGTCCGTTGGGGTCCAGAGGCTGCTGTGTGCCGATGGCAATTTCAGCGCTTCAGCGAATCGGATCAGTTGGCTCAGATCGCCAATAAGAGCGGACTCTTTCGACTCCCAAAAGCCTCGTTCCGAGGTTCTTTTTTTTCCGTTTCTTCAAAACCACCCCAAGGCGCTGCTTAGTTACCTCCTGTGTCTGCTCTTACTTCTCACTGAAGTAGAATTTCAAGAAGATTTCTGCACATTTATCAGCACAGATACGCATCTTGACGTGCACTGGATCTACACCGTTACTCTGTGCCAAATGACTCAGCTGTTCATTAGACTCTCTACTGATACTGATACTGATACGTCTTGTGTCCTTAAACAAAACAAAAAGAGCAAGAACAGCAAGAACTCCCAGCACTCACCTAAAGAGCTCAAAGAGTCCACTCACTTGTGAGCATCATCACTAGTTCCTTCTGTAGGAGAAGGTTCCTAGGAGAACCCCTTTAGGAAGATTGGCATGACTGAGGCTTCATGTGTCCTACAGCGTGTCAACTCCACACACACACACACACACACACCACTGAGTTGGAGGTCTTTTACTCATTAACACCCCTTAAACTCAAACTATTTCTAGATCAGATGATTTAAATGAAGGTGAACCAAAGACAGCTTTCATTATTCGCTACAAATGAGGCCCTGACCTTATCCTAATTCTTTCCCTGTCCTGTGGATCTGCCCCAGTTTTCATTAAATGTCCTTTAATCCACTCCATTAGCACCCCGCGGCTCATTATTCCACACCACCAGCAGCACTTTGGGTTCTGATATTCATTTTTCTTTGTGTTTTCGGTAAGTGCGACTGCACGGCGAGAACACAGGCTGATACTAAACAGATATTTATATCCGTCGTCATGGTTACCTTCCACCACGGTTAAAGGCGCATTCATTTAGAAACGATCTGTTTCAGAGTCTCAATATAAAATAAAACAGATTTCAAGATTCACATACTTTTTCTTTTCCACCAGATAAAACCATTTCTCTGCAACATTTCCTCTAAACCGACGTCACGATGTCACGTGTGGAAACGACGCGGTCCCTGATCCACGTGTAGGGCCGGGCGATACGATGATATAATAACAATGTCAGGATAAATTACGTCACGATTCACTTTCCTAACTGAGATAATTCGCCGTTTGAAACGTGATCAACTTCTTTTCAGTTTTAAATCACTCCACTCTGACTGGAAGCAGCTGATCTGATGTAAAGATTTTGTACTGAATCTTTCAAATGGTTAAAAAAATATATATAAGAAATTGTTAGAAATTAAATTGAAAATTAATTTTTATTTAATATTAGAATTTATTAGTGTTTAGTGTTTTTGTAGACAAACACATCAAACTTTTTTTTTATGGTTTTGCTGGCAGTTTGTTGGAAACCTGTACATCATGATGCAAACTGCGAGAAGATATTTTTGTCATGTTCCCCCCTTATGATTCATAAACACGAGTAGCAGCTCCAGCTGTAAACTGTTTGTTCAGATCCTGGTCCCTTTCTCTGCTTTATTTAAAAAAATGAACTCAAGGATGTGTGAGGAGTTTAAGTACTTGGGG
>CM074961.1:20838624-20853340 GCA_037577455.1 Pangasius macronema
AATACACAACAAATACGAGTATTGAGCTGAAATGTACAAACTGCTACATACAGAAACAGGAGTTTTATTTTAATCTCTCTCCTTCTCTCTCTTTCTGTCTCTCTCTCTGTCTCTCTCTCTCTCACACACACACTCACTCACTCACTCACACTGTCTCTCTGTCGTTCTCTCTCTCTCTCTCTCTCACTCACTCACACTGTCTCTCTGTCGTTCTCTCTCTCTCTCACTCACTCACACACACACACTGTCTCTCTCTCTTTCTCTCTCTCTCTCTCTCTCTCTCTGTTTCTGTCTCTGTCTCTCTCTCTCTCCTTCTCTCTGTTTCTGTCTCTGTCTCTCTCTCTCTCCTTCTCTCTCTCTCTCTCTCTCTCTCTCTCTCTCTCTCTCACAGATAGTGCAGTATATCGGAGAGATCTGTCGGTATCTGTTGAATCAGCCGGTGCGGGATGTGGAGCGGCGTCACTGCGTGCGCATGGCGCTGGGTAACGGTCTGCGTCAGTCCATCTGGGAGGAGTTCATGCAGCGCTTTAACGTCCCGCAGATCGCCGAGTTCTACGGAGCCACCGAGTGTAACTGCAGCCTCGGCAACTTCGATAACAAGGTGAGACAGACACACACACACACACACACACACACACACACACACACTAATGCATCTCCTGGAATCCAGTTCCCAGCTAATGCACTCTGAAGTGAATGTGTAGATGTGAGTCTTGGACACGTTTCAGATGATGGATATCCGGAATATTCTAAAAGCTCTCTGCTGCTGCAGGAAACTCGACTCTGGCTCACACCCCAGCGCTGTCGAATTCTGGGTTTTGATTGGTCAGAAGAAAGTGCTGATTAGTTTTCTATAACAGCAGCTCTGACAGTAGTGCAGGTTTACATTAATACATTATCGTTTCTATAGTAACAGCTACGGCGGACACCCAGTTAATAAACAGATAAAAAACGTGTTTAATCTGTGATATGACTGTTTCTGTAAGGAGACGTTTATTTAATGTGTGTGTGTGTGTGTGTGTGTGTGTGTGTGTGTGTGTGTGTGTGTGTAGACTGGTGCATGTGGCTTTAACAGCCGTATCCTGCCCTTCGTCTACCCCATCCGTCTGGTCAGAGTGGACGAGGAGACCATGGAGCTCATCAGAGGACCTGATGGAGTGTGTATACCGTGCGGTCCAGGTTAGTGCACACACACACACACACACACTTTATAACCTTTCCACTACATAGTATCATCAAAATGTGTTTCCAAAAGGCTAAAGTATTGGCACCCTCTGGCCTCTTCATCACTAGTCTCCAGAGAAACTCCTCCCACTTTCGCAGGTAGTGTCATGTGATATGAAAAGGACAGGTACAGGTAGTTCAGGATTCACATGAGTGTCCACACTGTCTCATGGAAAGTGCTGTCAGAGTGGCCTTACCTCCACTGCTGGTGCTGTGTCTGTGTTCTGCAGGTGAACCGGGTCAGCTGGTGGGCAGAATCATCCAGAACGACCCACTGAGACGCTTCGACGGCTACGTTAACCAGTCGGCCACCAGTAAAAAGATCGCACAGAACGTCTTTAAGAAAGGGGACAGCGCCTACCTGTCAGGTGAGCGCTCCGATAATGGAGAGATGAGCTGTGTGTGTGTGTGTGTGTGTGTGTGTGTGTGTAAAAAATTTTTAAAAAATCAGATCCCAGGGCATAAAGTGTCTCCTGAGGCACATAGAGTTCCCCAAAGGGGCATTAAGAGCTCCCTGAGGGGTATAAATAGTTCTAACAGCACAAGTGTAACTGGAGAACCCAAGAAACATTTCTAATGGAACAGTGAGGAGCAGTGAAGAACATTGAAGAGCAGTGAGGAGCGGTGAAGAACAGTGAGGAGCGGTGAGGAACAGTGAAGAGCAGTGAGGAGCGGTGAAGAACAGTGAGGAGCGGTGAGGAACAGTGAAGAATCATGAAGAATAGTGAGGAGCAGTGAAGAACAGTGAGGAGCGGTGAGGAACAGTGAGGAGCGGTGAGGAACAGTGAGGAGCAGTGAAGAACAGTGAGGAGCGGTGAGGAGCAATGAAGAACAGTGAAGAACAGTGAGGAGCAGTGAGGATATATGCAGGCCGTGTAGGAAAGACGAGTTTCTAACAGTGTGTCAGTAACACGGTTCTCCTGTTCTTCTGCAGGAGACGTGCTGGTGATGGACGAGTTCGGCTACATGTACTTCAGAGACCGTACAGGAGACACGTTCCGCTGGAAGGGTGAGAACGTCTCCACTACTGAGGTGGAAGGAACGCTGAGCCGCCTGCTGGAGATGAAGGACGTGGTGGTGTACGGTGTCGAGGTTCCAGGTACTGAGAGAGTCCACCATGCTGCCTTTATTTACTGTTTATCGTTTGTTTCTCTTTTTTATTCTTATTAGAGTTGAAACGCAGGTCTCAGTTCTTCCTTTCTTCCGTTCTTCCGTTCTTCCTTTCTTCCTTTCTCGTCCTGTGATGGTTTGTCCTTTTCTTTGTCGTCCCTCTTCTCAGTGAAAAAGTAAAATTTGAATGTTCTTTATTGCATTTATCTTCCTTGCTTTCTCGAAGTCTTTTTTGGAGCGATTAAAGCATCCACAGTTGATTTTTCCTCTTTCTCGACTCGGACGCTGACTTCCTGTCGTTCCTCGCCAGGTGCGGAGGGTAAAGCCGGCATGGCGGCCATCGCTGACCCGGACCACACCACAGACCTGGGGAAGTTCAGCAGGGAGCTGGAGAAGACGCTGCCCCCCTACGCCCGCCCGGTGTTCCTGCGCTTCCTGCCTGAGGTCAACAAGACCGGTCAGTCATTTATATTTATATATATCATCATGACCTGGTTCCGATTCCTCTACCAAAGCTCTGACACTGGAGACTCCTTCCATAAATGTTACATAAACACATTTTCACCCTTCCTTAAATCTGTTTATCATCAGTGGAGCTGCACACGTCCCTGCGAGTGAGCTGTTGCTATAGAAACGATAACGTATAAGAACGATCGCATTAATATAATCCTGCGCTGCTGTCAGAGCTGCTGTTACAGAAAACTAATCAACGCCTTCTGACCAATCAGAATTAAATAAACACAACATTAGCTTCCATCAGTGGGACGACATCGCAGAGCTGCTTGTGTATCTTAGTACTGCAGATATAACGAATGCAGGCGAGCATGGCGGCCATTTTGTACGCAGGAACCGTCCTCCTCTTCCTTCATTATTTATTTAATTACTTCTATTATTAAGAACGTTATTAAGAAGAACTTTGCCGCAGATGCGCGTGTGTGTGTGTGTTTTGAGGATCCAAAGTATTCTCCTCTTATGGTTCTCCTTCTCGCAGGAACCTTCAAGTTCCAGAAGACGGAGCTACGCCGTGACGGCTTCGACCCGAGCGCGGTGTCCGATAAGCTCTACTTCCTGGACTGCACTAAAGGCTGCTACGTCGAGCTGGACGCCGAACTCCACCGTAGCATCGTCTCGGGGAAGCAAAAGGTATAAAGGAACCACTGCCGACTCCGCCCACTTCCTCACCCTTCCATCACCACACCCCTCCCTGGGAACCTTTCGACGCCTCTCCCCTCGTTACCTCAGCAACCGCAGTGAGGGGCAGCAGGAGCAGCTCTCCACCTCCCACTTCACTCGCTCGTCCATCCATCCATCTGTCCACCCAGACACCCGAAGTGCCCCACCCCCGACCTACCGTGGGCAGGATGACACACAGACATCAGTACGAACTCTTTGAGACGCATTATAACAGTTTATGGCACAAGGAGAGAGCGAACACGCCTCCTCGGCCCGTTCTGCACAACGGCTGCTTGTTTAAAAAGCTGAATCTTGAACGCACCCCAAAACAACAACAACAACAACAACAACAAAAAACCCTCTCTGCTCAGCGAAGGGACCAAATCGACACGGATTCACGCGTCACGTGTCCGTCCACACGCAGCAGAGCGACAGACAGCCATAAAAGTGACTCAGTGTGCAAATGCTATTTATTTCAATCTTTACCTGCACCAAAAAATATTTAAGTTGTAGAATAGCATCTATTTATAAAACGATTCATTAATCGTATCGTAAACATCGAACACATCACCTGTGTACAGTGTAGGAGCAACTGATAACTGCGCCTGGCTACTGATGCATTCTTCCACACCTGTAGGGGGCAGTGTGTGTGAGAAAGTGTGTGTGTGTGTGTGTGTGTGTGTGTGTGTGAACTGAATGTATACACGTGCGGACGTACGTAGCATTGTGGAGACAGCACTGTCAGGCTTTACGGGGAGGATCTGGCGCTCATAGCCACGCCCCCTCATGCGAGAGATGAAAAAAGATGAAAGGGAACTCATTTTAATACACCGTTATTTTTTTTTAAATCACAGAAGCATGGCTGATGAATAGACGGAGCACTGTGCCTTAACATGAGCTCAGGCCCTGTCCTAATCCACCTCACACTATCCGGCTCCCTTTCTAGGCTCCTTTTTCCGTATCTTCCTGTCCATTTCCTCTAGATCTTCTTCTTACGAGATAAACACCCATTTACTTGATGACTCCAGATGCATAATAATACAGATCGATATTTACTAGACATACATCCATACCTTTTTTTTTTTTTCACGGAATTACAGTGCTGAGAATTCCGAAGATTTTGATTATGGAATTTTAATTGCGGTTTATTTCCCAGTTTACGAAGTATAACCCTGCGTTCACGCTAGCCATCGACGAGTCAATCATGTCGCTCGTGGGTGTGGCCTGTCCGGCGTTTTATTTACACTAGTGGCTATAGATCGCTTCTAAAGCTAAATTAAACAGCGTGTAAAATCGGATCAGTGTGCGAGTTTTTGCTGGAATTAATTGCAGGGAGGAGGAACTGAGCGGGGAACTGAAGAAACGTCACATCACGCGCATTAAGGAAAACAGGACAGTCGTTTGGATTTACTGTATAATCGAGAAAATCTCGACTGAAATCTGGCTGAAGTCGCGGCTCTGTGTGACGTACGTACGTTTAAAATGAACGATCGTCTGTTTCGTCATTCGCTAGTGTGAACGCAGGGTTAGACTCCTTATTTTGACTGTGACATGGTTTATTTGTGTGTGTGCGTGTGTGTGGGTGTGTGTGCACGTGACGGCTTGCTGTAGCATGACTCACTAAGTAATACAAAGGGAAGATGCTAATGCTAATGCTAAGCAGGAGGTTGAATTTGATCCAGTTTTTAGAAATACTCTCCAAAGTTTAAGATCAGGATTGAATGAAGTTTATAAATTAATAAAAAAGGTAAACTTTATATTAAGGATAAAGTTTAAAAAAAAATCGGTGGTTTATCATGCACTCTGCTGTCTTAATTGTGGTGTTAATTTAAAATGTTTATTTTAAATTTTTCTTCTTTTTTTGCGTTTATTTATTTTTCAGGGCACTGATTTGTTTTTAATTGTCACGGATTGAGCAGCTTTAATGATGTTTTCTGGCTTATTTTTTGTTCTTGGTGTGTGTGTGTGTGTGCGCGTGCGTGCGTGTGTGTGTGTGTGTGTGTGTGGTCGGTCCTATGAAAGCAGAGTGTCATCATCGTGCGACTTTGCCGAGGCGTCTCCGGACTTCACATCACAGCTAAAAAGCTTCGTTTTAATTCCAGTTCTCAGTATAAGGGGTGGAGTCTGATCACTTCTTGAGTGCTGATTGGCTGAAATTGAAACTATGTTCTAAATGTGCTCTGATGTACTTTTGGATTTTGAATTTGAAACGGGTCACGGCACCAAAATCGGAATTTGAATTCCGTACATCTGATCCAAGTTTTAAAGCCTTGGGCACGAACTCGACACGAACAAAATCTGATCCGCAATTCCAAGAAGAAGCAAAATAATCATTCAGAGTTTTAAAGAAAATCCTAATATCAGTCCGTTATATTTGACGTTGTGTTCAGCAGCATTTCTCTGTTCAGTCTTTACTTTCTCCACACACACACACACCCAGCGCTGGAGTTCAGTGTTGGTCTCGGAGCTCGGGTGTGTGTGAATGAGGAGTTGGAGTGAGATTGTAGTTCCGTGTTCTGGCCTGTAGGAGGCGGCGCGTGTCCTCACCGGACCAAATCCTAGTCTTCATTCCAGAAACACTCGGAGCTGATTTCTATTTCTGTGCTGAAATACATTAGCGTGCAGGTTACGGCGCGGAGAGAGAGGGGGATTATGGGTAAACGTGCTGAGCAGAAACGTTTCTACGCAATCTTTCGATGGACTAACAGTGCGTATCTCACGTGCTGTGCGTTGAGCTCTGATTGGTTGGCACGTAGACGTGTTTGACTGCGTACCCGGAAACGTTTACCTTTCTTCTGCGGGTTTTATCACGGCTTCAGAGTAACAGCGTTAAAGTGTGAACAGTAAAAATTTCCCATGTTATCGCATCAGCTACGTTTAAAATGCAGTGTGTTAAACATCTCCTACGTTACAGAAACAGATGAACGACACTTTCGGAAAATTAAACCAAAATGGCCGCTCAGAGCGTCAGCAGTAAACAATTAAATCTAGAACAACGACTCGCAGTCCTGAGGAGGAAAACATACGTCACTCATCGCAGTTAGCTGGCTAGCTTGTAGCTAACACCAGAAGAGCACGGAGGCGTCCGTTTTCATTTTCTCTTTCGCAACTTGAAAGCACGAAGGTGGAAAATCACGTCATTCCGACTTCCAAGGTCCGATGCAGCATTAGGACCAGCTGTAGCTCTTCACAGCGGCTGAGTTAATCCTGTACAATCGCAGTTTACGATCTTTTTCATACTCGCAGGAAAGACGTAGCACACGGCGTAGCTCTCAGTATAAAAAGAAAAAAATCTAAATCTCCTATAATTCTGTGACGTACACATGGTTAATTTAAACACCAGTGAACTGTTTGATCCTGCTGAATCCGTACGCTTCAGAAACGCTAGAAATCGTTTATAATCGATCACGCAAGGTTTCTTTTCATAAAAGTATAAAAATATAAAAAATAAGTCTCTCCCGTGTCGTCTTCTATCATACACTCAAACATGGAAATCTTTTTTTTTAGTTTTGCTCTTTTCCTCGTTCCAGTTTCTGTAAATTCGGGTTTTGTTCACGCGACTCCGCCCCCTAGTGGACACGCTCGACACGCACACGTTCCTCGCAGAAGTGTAACTCGGCTCTGACGTACAGAGCGGCAGCTTCGTTTCCTTACACTTTAAACCGTTCCTCCATTCTCCTGATCAGATCCGCTTTGTGAAAATGACTTGTGAACGTGGTGTGTGAATGCTACTGTAATACTGTTTTATATATTATACACACACACGTGTTTTTGTTTGATTTGTTTTTTTTTAGCATTTTTTTTTAAATTTTCCAGAGTGATGAAGGTCCAAGCGGATCGCCGACTGAACTCAACTCTTATTTGGGTTTGCATGTTAACTGAAGGTGGATGTCGACATAAACGACGTTATTTTTGGGTCCAAGAAAAATAAAAACAAGTGAAAATGCTGTCTGGGGAACAGGAACGTGGTCACGGACACCGTGTTTGAAATGAACCATCAGCTCGGCGAGCGTCAGCGTCATCGTCAGCGTCAGCGTCAGCGTCATCGTCAGCGTCAGCGTCAGCGTCAGCGTCAGCGTCATCGTGCTCCTGAACGCCATCTCCATGGGCCTCAGTTTTCCGTTCAGTACTCAGGAACAACGTTTTAGCTTCATAAAAAAGGGAAAAAGGTGTGTTGGGTTTGTGGCTTGGTTAGTAAACAGTGCAGAGTGTGTGTGTGTGTGTGTGTGTGTGTGTGTGTGTGTGTGTGTGTGTAGGGGGAGGTGTGTGAGGTGTGCACGTCGCACTGAAGTCCTCTTGTCTCTTACTAGCTGTATATCGTGCTTTTCAGAAGGAAAACAACAACAACATCATCATCATCATGGCATCTGAGAATCAACATTAATAAAAAATCTGTAAAGTTCTGGTTGGTGATTTTTTTTTTTTTAAATAGCTCCAAATAAAAATAAAATATTTATTAGAAATATTTTTGGTCCAACTGCAGTCCTGCGGATAAGGATTCTATTTAACGATGCCTGCTTTAATAATATAAATAATATAAATAATAATAAACACAATGAAGAAAAAGAACAAAAGTGAAAAAGTGCCGAGGAGCCAGAGGTGTGTAGAGCATATAAAAACTGCTAGAGGCAGTCTGAAAGAAAGAAAGAAAGAAAGAAAGAAAGAAAAGGTGTTTAGAGCATATAAAAAACGCAGCGACTATTCTAACAGAAAAGAAAGAAAAAAAGTTTAGATATAAAAATAGATATCAAATTAGTGGCCATTTGTTATAAATAAAGAAAGGAAGGAAGGGTGGAAGAAAGAGAAAAAAGAAAGAGTGTGTAGAGAATCTTAAAAAAAAGGTTGGAGGTAGCTCTAAAGAAAGAATGAAAAGAAAGTCAGTGAAAAAGCGTTCTAAAATCTTTTAGAAAACTGAAGAAAAGACCAACAGAAAATAGAAAGAAAAACAAGTAAAAAGAGGAAGAAAAGCAAATGAAAAAAAGACATTTGTTTTGCTTTCATTTCTTTTTATTTGCTTTTTTTTTTTTCTTTTTAGACTCACGTTCGTTTCTCAGGTTGGGGTCTTTAATAAAAAAAAACATCTCTATGAAGAAAGAAAGAAAGAAAGAAAGAAAGAAAAAAGAATGAATGGAAAGAGAAAGAGCTAAAGAGAAAAAAAAAGTGACAGAAAATGAAAAAACAAGAAGGAAAGAAAAAGGGAAAGAAAAGAAATTAAAGAAGGGAGAAGAATGAGAGCTTGATTTTGCTTTCATTTAATTTTTTTTTTTTTCATTAATTTTTTGTTAAAGGAATAAAAATAAAGGAATAAAAAACTTCGTGTTGCTACAAATTAAAGTTCTTCATTCTGTCTTGGGGTGCACAAACTTTTGCACTCATGCGTATGTAAGCACACAACTCTCCTTATTTTTCCACGCTGACTCACCTTCCCATGAAAAGTGACTTTGTTTGAGCCCATCCCCGTCTCTGATTGGCCGGCTCTCTGAGGGGGCGGAGCTCTGTGTCCTGGCACCATCTCGCTCCAGCTGGTTTTGTTCAGTCTGTTTTTTTTCTTCTGGAGCTCCATGATGAAGATCACGCTGGCGAGCATCACCGTGACCATCGCGCTCCTGATGGAGGTCCACGCTGACGTCCAGCCGCAGAAGAACTTTGACCTGAAGAGGGTGAGAGGAACTTGATGGAGTTTTGTGGAGGAGAAAGTTCTCCTGTGGAGGGTTTGGGTGGAGATACGGTTCCTCGGTCAGGTCTGCTTCACGTTAACCTTCTCCAGCAAACAGCTGCTGAATATTAAACAGCTCATATTTAATTATTTTATTTATATCTATAAAAACTCCATAATGTCTAGAATTAAAGAAAAACCAAACGATCACCACCAACACGACGAGAGTCCGAGTGTCGAGTAATTATAATTATTCTAGTAATACTTATTTAATTAACAATTATTTTGTATATTTTGTGGATTAAGAAGTTTCTCTGATCAGGTCACTTTAAAGCACGTTAAAATCTACAGAATAAATTGTTGAAAGAAAAAAAGTCAAACATCTCTACACTTTTATTCTCATTAACATAATCAGGGTTGTATGAATATGCATGAATATGCAAATTAGAGCAGCTCCCATGTTCTCATGTCATCTGTAATATCAGTAATATTACCTAGCAGGTTAGCTAACCGCTAATAAACTAGCTCACTGACGTATCTGTCAGCACAGTGCTGGTATCTAATTTGCATATCAGACGTAATTGGTGGAAAGCAAATGGGTGTGTGACATCACGAACTGAGCTCATCCGTAGCCCCGCCCACAAATGTGTCTTACCTGATGGAAAGGACGGCCTTCGGCTCTCCTGTCCAAAGAAAAAGGAAGGAAGAAAAGAGAGAAATAAAAGTGAAAAACAAGAGAAGAAATAAATAAAGAAAAAATAAATAATGAATAAAAAGAAAAAGAAAGAGAAGCAAATAAAGAACAAATGAGAAAGAAAGAAAAAGGAAAACAAAAAAGAAAAAGAGAAAAAAGAAAGAAAAGAGAAAAATGAAGAAACTCAAGGAAAAAAAGAAAAATAGAAAGAATAAAATAAGGAACAAAGACAACAAAAAAAAGGTTTAAAAAAGAAAAGAAAAAGAAGGAAGTTAATGTATTACAAAAAGATCGTCATTCTGACACACAACATTCAAACAGCAGAGCTCAACTAAACTCTATTTATTTACAAAAAAAAATAATTTACTTAAAAAAAGGAGAAATAAATAAGTCTACAGTTTATACTTTACGATCTGTAACAGTTTTTTTTTTAAGTTTTAAAACAAAAGAAAAGGAGAACACAAAAAGAAGGCAAGCAAGAAAAGAGTAAAAAGGAAGAAAAGAAAAATAAAAAAAATAAAAAGAGGAACAAAAAAAAGAAAAACAATTGAGAAAGAAACAAAAAAGAAAGAAGGAAGAAAAGAAAAAGAGAAATAAAAAGACAAAAATGAAGAAAGTTGAAAAAGAAGAATAGAAAGAATGAAAGAAAGAACAGACAGTGAAAAAGAGATGAAAAAGAAAAACATCACATCATTCTGACGCACGATATTCAAACAGCAGAGTTGAATTAATTTTTTTTTTCCTTTTCAGTTTTAAGTAAATGAAATAAATGTAAATAAATTTAAATAAAAATAAGTTTACAGTTTACACTTTACAGCTCGCAGTTATAATTTGGAAATGTAATTTTTGTAAAATTGCGTAACACCTGCGGAAGCTGTATTTGGATCTAACTGATCAGGATGCCGATATCACCAGGTCACGTGGCTCAGCGTTAGCGCTGAGCTAAGCTGCACTTCGTCTCACTTCTGCGCAATGCCCGAAAAGGTGCACACAAGTCAAGCGTCCAGCCACCATGGCGCTGGGTCTGGCGTACAACTCGCCCGGCTTCGCTCGGCACAGGAACAAGCTGACGATCTGCATGGGCGTGGTGGAACCGAAGGAGAGCGGCGACGTCATGATGACGGTGTGGAAAACGAAGTGAGTGTTAACTACAACACGCTCGCGGTATGTCCGAGTGCTAATCCGCCATCAGAGTGAACACGGAGTTCACCTGCAGGTGTCGTGCACGTGTTTGTGGGCGGAGACTGATTTGAGACGTAACTGTTCGACGCTGTCTTGTGGTTTACTTTTTATGTAAATTCTGTTCTATCACCCAACAGTCGTAGTGTGTATGGTTGTGTGTGTGAGCGATAAAATTCGATTTGATTTGAGAAGACAAATAGAGCTGAAAATGGCGACTAAACAGTGAAAGTGTGTTAAATCCTCCAGTAATGCAGCTCGGCCATCGCAGCGCCTCAGCTACCACAGACACACACTAACTCCTCCTCTTTTTATAGAGCGCCATTACTTTTGTTCTAATGGATTAGCGAGTCTCCTTATACAGAAGTTTACACAAAGTCAGGAGAAGAAATGTGGGATATGAACATTGTTGTACATTGTGTAAATGCTCCTGCGAATGAATTACAAATAAACTTGACCGTAATCCATGTGATAAACGAGGCTCCTAATGAATCTTTAATCAATTCCAAAAAGTTCTTCTGAACACTGCCCGATTCAGATTCTGCAGCAGTTTGTGTTGTAAAGTGTGTGTAGAGTGTAACGCTGTACGTGTCTGTGTGCAGGTCCTCCGTCTGCCAGAAAGAAGTCTACAAATATGAGAAGACGTCTGTACCTGGCGTGTTCACGTACAAGTCGTGTGCAATCATGGAGTGACTAGAAAGTCGTCAGGATGTCAGCTCGGGATGACTAAGTTCTCATGACTTAGTCATCTGTGCTGTACTGATTCATATCGGATCAGTAGTGAATCGGAGCGTACTGAATCATATCGGTGCTGAACCCATTCATATCGGATCAGTAGTGAATCGGAGCGTACTGAATCATATTGGCGCTGAACCCTAAGTATAGCCTAGTCACCACTTAGCTTCGCATAACTTAGCAATGAACAAAAAAACAGCATAAAATATACTGCATATAAGACGTGTATCATTCTGTCTAATGTAAAATATCACCCCAGAAATAAAACATCTCCGTCTCCAGCCACAAGGCTGAATATAAATCTAGTAGATGAAGTGTTTACTCCCTGTAGCCCAAAATAAGACCCGAGCCAGCTGTAAATATCCTATTGTAAAATAAATACGCCCGAAATATACATCAGCAAACCAAATCTGCAACGTTTAATATAAACACCCCAAAAGTAAACACGCCTCTGAGCTCTCAGACTCAATATAACACACTCCAGTGTTCTAAAATCTGTAGAGTGTGTGTGTGTGTGTGTGTGTGTGTGTGTGTCACATGCATGTTTCTTCAAAGGGACATGAACACAGACTCTGATCCTTTACACATCCTTCTGAGACTGGACCTTCTTTGCAAGAAATATAGGTAAAAAAAGGTAAAAAAAAGAAAACCAAATAAAGAAAAAATGAAGATGAGGGAGAATATAAAAAGAAAGAAAGAAAGAAAGAAAGAAAGAAAGAAAGAAAGAAAGAAAGAGGGATGTTCTGTGTGTCTTCTCTCCTCTACCAGGACACGGCCGGGTGAAGGACGTCACTGTGGTGGAGACGAACTACAGCGAGTTTGCTGTGATTTACAAACACAAGAAGTTTAACAGGGAATTCTCTCAGGTGTCTCTGTACAGTGAGTCAATCAGCCACGTCATCATCACACACAAACACACGTATCTACACACTGACACACGTGTCCGTACATTATCAAAAGTTTCTATACACTAATACACGTGTCTGACCCGTTTCTACACACTAACACACGTGTCTACACACTAACACACGTGCCCATACATTATCACAAATTTCTACACACTATCACGTGTTCATACATTATCACACATTGTAACAAATCTATTTTAGTCACATACACACATAAATAAACAAATAAGGGGGATCCATACATCTGAGAGTAGAGCCAAGTGTATTTAAATTTAAGAGTGGAGAAAAAACCATACAAAACTGTCTAGTGGGGTTTTAGCGTTCAAGGACCGGTAGTCTACACAGAAGCGAACACTCCCATCTTTCTTTGGTACTAATACTATAGGAGCTGCCCACGGGGATGTGGATGGTCTTATTATGCCCTTGTTCAGCACTGACTCAATCTCTTCATCATTGAACTTCTGCTTGTCGATTGGTACAAGGTATGGTCTTTTCCGTACTGGAATAGAGTAATTTGTCACAATCTGATGTTTAATAATTGAGGTTTGCCCTAGCTTATCAGTGCAGACAGTAGGCCAGTTCAGCAAGAGACCTTCCAGTTGCCTCTTCTCGGTACGTCAAAGCTCTGCTTGACTCACCAAATCCTTAATGGTGGTTATGGTATTTTTTGACACTTGTTTGATTGATACTGCACAATGAATGTTAATGCTAGCAGGTTGCAGGTAGCAAGAGAATAACTGTGGTGACTTGTTCTGTCCAGGAAATGAGTAGGAAAAGCTGCTGAAATCAAGGTTTAGACCAGTTGTCACAAAGAAATCGAGGATAAGGATAAGTGGAAACAATAGGTCTTGAAACCCTCAAAATGAAAAGCTGCGTCAGGTATGTATTATCTTGCAGTGTAGCTTCCCAAGTGACCTCTCCTAATGCTCGCTGTAATTGGCCATTGGCAAGGGCATATGGCAGTCCTCTACTGGATTTCCAAGTTTCACCATCATCCTTCCACTTCCTCCACACAGACTCTTGAATCAGGGAATATAAGCTACCAGTGTCTATGACAGCATCACTCAGGTGTTTCTGCAGTACCACAGGAAAGGTTAACAACTTGATATTGCTTTCTTTTAGCATGGCAATGTTATGGCTTCCACCTTTGCCTTTACCTGCTCTATCTGGCCCTCCTTTCCTAGTGTCTTGAGCTGCATTGTGTTGCTTCTAGTAGGCTCTCTCCTCTGCCGTGTCTCGTTCTACCAAAGTTCCGACAAGTATCAAGTCATCAAAGGTGGTGACTGTGGCTCTGAAAACACTGGCAAGTCGAGGATTACAATTCCTTAACGTTGCTTGAAGTATTTCTCTTTCTGTCATTGATGGCCTCAGTCTCAGACACAAAGCTCGATATTGAAAAGCAAATGTTCGTATGCTTTCATTCACCCCTTGCTTCCTTTCTCCGATTTTCCTCTCAGCCTCTACTTCATGGTCATCGGGTAGAAAGAAACGCAGGAATATAGCCTTGAATTGGTTCCAGGTTTTTATGTGGATCTTCTCCCCCTTCCACCAGTCTTTAGCAGTGTGCATCAATACTGTTGGAATTGTTGCCAATATCTCACCATCACTCATGGGTCGCACCACTAAATACTCATCACATCTTTCCAGGTAGGTGATTGGATCTTCACCTTCTGTGCATCCAAATATGGGGAACTCTGGAATTGGAGGAGATAAAGAGGTTACCTTACCACTCGAGAATGATGTTGCAGTCCATCATGGCCTTACCCAGGTCCTGCATCTGTCCTTCAAGACCTTGCTTCAAATGGTAACACCGCCTTTCAATTACATCTGCAAGCTTTTCCTCCAGCTTTTTATGATTCTGATCAATCACCTGTGCTTGAATTGTTGCCTGTTTGGACATCTCAAGAACCTGTACTTCTAGGGTTTTAAGACAATGGTCATGCCGCTGAAGATAACTTCAAACGTCTTGCTCCACTCTTCTGATACACTCCACATTGTCTTTCTCTATCTTGTCCATTCTCATACATAACTGATTTA
>CM074961.1:20877915-20890415 GCA_037577455.1 Pangasius macronema
CATTTTTTTCTTTACTGGCTTGTACACAAACGTACAAAACATATTACAGCACTCCGTCATCTGAGCACACGACAAATCACAGTGTTACAAATGTCCAAACACACACACACACACACGCACACACACACACACACACATGAATAAAATAAAATCACGCAAAATTTGTTCACAAGACACAACAACTTGGTCCACAAAAAAACAAAAAAAAAGAAAGAAAGAAAACAAAATCTACTCATTCAGATTGAGTTCAGTTAAACCTAAAGGCGTCGCTTCGGCTCTCTGTGCCATAAATGTTATGACAAAACTCAGAGCGGAAACAAACACAACTCCGTGCAACTTTTAACAATCGGTTCATTTCTTTCCTTTACAATGATCTTACCATCACGTGACTCTTTACTCCCCTAACATCGGGAGAGCGCTTCGGAAAAGAAAGCGCCCTGGATTTATTCATGGATATATTTCTATACATACACATGTACATATATTTATATATTTATATTTATATTTATAAAGAGACACAAGTACACAACAGACAATAAAACAACCTGGAGCTTTTTTGTCATGTTCCTTTTTTTCTATTTAGAAAAAAAATGAAAGTTGACGCGAAGCCAACGAGCGAACAGTCATCAGTGCAACTTTTTTTCAAAAAATAAAAAATAAAAAAAGTTCTCAAGTTTAAGAAATGCGATGCATATTTAACCTTTTATCCGGATTGCCTCGGACTCTCGGTGTGACGCTACTCCAGGGTTTATTTCATTTACTTACTTTTCCTTAAAGAAATGTTCTTAAGTCTAACCAGGGCTTATCAACGGGGCCAGACAAGCAAGAACCAGTTCAACAGTGGTATGCATGCAACACACACACACACACACACACACACACACACACACACATTCAGGAGGTTTCATGCAGATCACTATAACTGCACATTTCCTCCTCTTACACTCACTGTTGGCTTTTTTTTAAAAAAAGAAAAAAAAGAAAAACTACAGATATATCAATCAAAGCAGCATTGAAACCCATCAGGCTGCGACTCCGGCACTCGCGCAGGGCTGCTCGCTGCTCGCTGCTCCGTGTGTGTGTGTGTCTTCTTGGTTTTTTTATTCTTAAATCTGAAGATTTTTCATCCCTGCAATAAGTCACACAACAGTCTTTCTCTATCAGTATGAGTCGAGTGGTGCTCAGTAGTCACTTGTGATTCTCTCTCTCTCTCTCTCTCTCTCTCTCTCTTTGCAGCCTCAAATCCTGCAGTTACCCGAGCAGGCACGAGGGGGCGTGAAATAAACTAAAATTAAAAAATGTATAATAATAATAATAAAATAAAAACTAAAAGGCTCCGTGATTTTTATGTGCAACAAAATCTCCCTGCATTTAATCAAATCAGGCCACTTTTCTTTTTTTTTTTTTTGCAACTAAACAAACAAACAAGCGACACACAAAGTTGAGCTTTCGGCTGACTTGCAAATAATAATAATAATAATAATAATAATAATAATAATAATAGTGTGAATCACTGCGGTTCTGATTTCGATGAGGATTACATTTTGGTTGTGGGAAATGATCCCGAGTGAAGATTCAGATTGTGGAGAACAGACATTAAAAAAATAAAATAAAACATTTAAAAAAAAAAAAGAAGAAGAAGAAGAAAAAGAAGAAGAAGGAAATGATGAAGGTTATGAGACGGATCACTAGGCTTAAAAAAAATGTAAAAGTTGAATACTTTAAAGTCGAGGTAGCTGATGCAGAGATCCATAACACACAACAGGGGGAGAGTGTGAAGGTCATGAAGGTGGTGAAGGTCATGAAGGTGGTGAAGGTCATGAAGGTGGTGAAGGTNTGAGGAGATAAATATGGAGATTAATACCGCTCTGTCACTCCAGCACACCTGCACTGATGTCACCGTGATGTCACCATGATGTCACCGTGACGTCACCCAGGTGTGTGGAAGCATGCCCGAGAACTACAACTTAACAACACAAAGAAAGAAAGGAGAAAGGGAGGATAGAGAATGACAAAAAAAAACAAAACATCTCCACATGTTACAGGGTGATGAAAACGCAAAGCAGCTGATCTTCCTCCAGAAGCCTCATCACGGACTCCAAGTTTTTAAAAATGAAAAAAGAACCAAAACACAACATACATACATCATCATGACCACCATCATCATCATCATCATCATCATCATCATCATGTACCTTCATAAATAAGAACCCAGCCTGGATTTCACAGTGATGACCAGGATGTTAAAGAGAAGGAAATAAAATACTGAGAAGATGATAAAGTTTCCTCCAAACGCAACTTTCCTGACGTGAAAAGCGAAAAGCAGCAGTTTTTTTCTTTTCTTTTTTAACACACACACACACACACACACACACACACACACACACACACACACACACACACCTCTATAGCATCTGCTGTAGGTGACTGCAGGACGCACTGGACTACTCTGATGTAGAAGTAAAGCTATTGAGTACAGTACTGTAACTTTACGCCACTTGCTGTTATTTATACATCACTGAATATTATTCAAACGCTTTTAGAATTAAATGCTTTAACTGATTGCAAAAACAAACAAACAAACAAACAAACAAACAAACATAACCACATGGCATTTCAGGGTCTCAGAAACAGTGTTGAGCCTTAAAGAAAATCCCTTTTTTTTCCAGCATACCTCAAGTGCCATCCGTGTGTGTGTTTAGATTTTTAATTTAAAACAATCAGTAACTTTGAGGAGCAACCGGTCATCCATCAATCCAGCAACAACAACGAAGAAGAAGAAGAGGAGGAGGAGGAGGAGGAAGTCCTTTTCTGATGTTTCTGACACAATCAGGGCGATTTAAAAAAAAACAAAAAAAAGCTTTAGTACCAAATGCACACGCGTGTCAGATCGCTTAGGAGTTAGTTAAAGGATATCTGATCCATTTGAACCGCAGCTCTAGAGCTAATTTGGTTTTAGGAGGTGAATAAAATGAAATGCGACGGTCTCTGAAGTTTTGGCCACCAGAAAGAAAGTGAAAAAAAAAACAAGACAGAGAGAGAGAGAGAGAGAGAGAGAGAGAGAGAGAGAGAGAGAGAGAGAGAGATGCATGCATGCATCACCGCGCTCCGTTGGAGTACTTGGCCTTGGTGATGAGGTACAGCACGATGTCCTGATGTCCCCCGAACGCGGCGATGTGCAGCGCGCTCCAGCCCTCGCGGTTGGCGAGCCGGATGTCGGCTCCGAACTTCACCAGCAGCTTGACGAGCTCCAGGTTTCCATCGATGACCGACTGGTGCAGCGCAGTCTGACCTTCAGGTCCGAACGAGTTGACGTTGAACTCGCAGCTGCTCATGTTCTGCAGCAGGGAGTGCAGCTCCTTGGTGTTGCCGCGGCGCACCGCCTCCTGGAAAACCCGCTGCGGCGCAGAGCAAGTGGACACGTCCGCCTGGCTCATGGTGCACAGCCTGGACCTCCCTGGGCTCCGGACCCCGAGGGGCAGCCTGCTGGGGTGGGACTGAAGCTGATGGAGATGGAGATGGAGGAAGAGGAGCTAGAGAAATGTCTTATATCCCTTTTTTCTCTTAAAGAAAAGACACCAGTGGAAGCACAATCCACACGCGTAAAGGATCCGCAGGAGTGTCGATAGCAGCACCAGGTTTATATGGCAGACTGAGTCCAAAAAAAAGAAAGAAAAGAAATGAGGATTTTTTTTTTCTCTAAAAAAAATCTCAGCAGCAGTAATGTAGATGCAGTTTATTTCCAAAAAAACAAAAAGACTGGATGCACTCCTCCGTTTTCTTCTTCTTCTTCAGCGCTCAGCTTACACGCGCGTCTTCCATCCGAGTGCTGGCTAAAGAAGGAAAAAGCGCGTGATCATCAACATAAAAACGACTTTTAATCACTTATTTATGAGATAATTTACCTTCACACTTACCTTGTGTTTGTTTCTTGTTGTTTCTTCTCTAGACGGCTCGAGCGTTGCGACTCTTCCTCCGCGCGCGCTCCGTGTACGTGTGTGTGTGTGTGCGAGTGTGTGCATGTATATATATGTATATATATATGTGTGTGTGTGTGCGTGTGTGCGTGTGTGTGTACGTGTACGTGTGCTTCTCTCCTCGAGCGCTTCCCAGCCAATCTCTGACTGGCCAGAAGCTGCGCGCGCGCGATTATTTCAGACGCGCTCATTTGCATAACAATGAGCCTCTACAGGCGCGAGCGGCGCGGAGTGGGAGGAGCCGCGAGAAGCTGATTGGACGGCGGGCATCCGCTTGGCGGTGGGCGTGGCCTATTTGGGCTTTAAAAAAACTGAGAGGCGTGGTTTAAAAAAGAAAAAAAGAAAAAAAAGGAAGCAGGGTTAAAAATTTTCCCACCAAAAAAAAAAAAAAAAACGTCTAAAGCAAAGTAAAGTATAATAATAATAATAATAATAATAATAATAATAATAATAATAATAGCACACTGAAAAAAACGCATTAATGATTTATTTGGATATATCAGGTCTTCATACAGCTGAGTGCAAAAGTTTGTACACCCTTAGGATGCATTACTCTTCCTTAAAAGAGAGGAGTGAAAATATCAGCTCTAATATTATTCCCTAATGACGTCATATCCCATATCCACTCTCTGCCTTTATAACGTCCTCCAACCTCTTTCATATTTTTCGTAGACAAACTGTAAGGGTTTTTTTTTTACATTTTAATCACATGGAAACTTTTTATGACCTAGAAACCAAGGCGCAAGGCAAGCCTCCTCCTCTCTCTGAGCACTGGTGTCTGTAGACCAGCCTGTACCATCAAACCACCACACACGCACGTGCTGTACCTTCAGCATGCATTACACACCTGAGAAGGCGCATGAGGTGCATGGGCATCTCCTGAAGGTCCAGGACGTTCCTTAACTTACTGTAAAGGTAAAAGACAGGCTTTCATGCTGAAGGTAGAAAGAACAAAGCTCCAGGCAGAAGGAAAAGCAGGCTGCAGTTAGGTGGCTTTAGAGAGGGTTGAGAGAGGAATCAGAAATGAGTTCTTTCTCTAAATAAACATGTGCAGTGAACCTTCTGGAACAATTCAGCGTGCTGCAGGTTTTTAGGGGGAATTTATGTGCAAAAAATAAATAAATAAAAAGAGATCTCTGAATCGGTTTCATTGGTTTCTACAGCTTTATCTGTGTCGCAGCTGTTTACAGTCACAGGAACCTAAACAACAAAAACACACTTGCTCGGCTTCCGGTGCGACTGCAGGCTGAGGTGCGCGGAGAGTCACGCGCTACCGTGGGAACAGGACACACACACACACACACACAGCCGCAATTTGGCGTGGAAAGACACACACACACACACACACAGCCGCAATTTGGCGTGGAAAGACACACACACACACACACACACACACGGTCGCCGTTTGCTCCGTATGCCGACGCGGTAACCGGCTCTGATCATTTAGCGCAGTAAAAATGCGACTTTTCTTTTCCGGCCTCGTTAAACGGCTCGAGCTGTAAAATCTCAACAGCAGCAAAAGATCCGGGTTTCCTGCCGTTTGGCCTCCTGAGTTACACAACTCACCAAATCCGAAAAGAAACGAAGCGCGACTTTAATTAAGTTTTAAACACAACGCACATAAAACCGAGAAGAAAAAAAACACCCAAATAAAATACACACGTTCTCTCTTTCTGTGCCACAACTTCACACTTCACATCTTCACACACACATCTGTGACCCAGAATCTCTCCCTGAAACAAAACCAGCACAGATTAGGTTGTGGGTTATATATGTATATGTATGTGTGTATGTATGTATTGAGAACGTGTACAGGTGATTTATCCCACCTTAGTAACACGGTACTCTATAAATGTGCACATAAAATATTGGTATATTTGCAAAATCTAAAAAACATTTTTTTAAATATGCAACAACAATGAATTCCTTTCAACTCTCAGAAAAAAGTACTGAATCTGTACCATTCCTTAAGGTACCTTTAAGCGTACACATGTCCTACTTTTAATATATATATACACTGCAGAAAGGTTCATACGGTGCAGCTTTAAAAGGTATTTACAGCCCAATTAAGCACCTTAAGTCATTTTACAGGTCATTATATCCACACGTCCAGGTGAGGATGCATATCCACGGAAGGGTAGAGTATACAGGTGCAGTACAGTGCAGGTGATACCTGCGGGTAATTACAGTGTTTAGATGAATATTTTAATCGTAAATAAAGTGTCCACTTCCTGCATCAGTCTCTACACATGCTGTTGCAATAATACTGTACAGGACATGTCCAATATGGAGCCATTTGGGGTTCAGCTTTTGTTTCACAGCTTGAGCAAAAGGTGCAGGTATCTGGCCTGGTCAGGAGAAGAGTGAACGAGTGAGTGATCCCTCCTTCTTTTTCTGTGCAAATATTTTCCAACATGCCACTACAGAGACACACATTAGCAGAGGGATTTCAGCTCTAATCCTGGTGTGTCTGTAAACACAGGTGAAATTCTGCAGTACTGCAGTGTCACTTCTGACTGTTACCTGCTTACAAGCCCCGCCCCCTTCCATGCCGTGGTGCATTGTGGGTCAGGTTAGTGCAAAATGAACCCATCACTTCATCCTGAACTACTTGCATATCAGTGTTTATAATCAATATGTGATCTTCATTCATGTAAAATATGTATTTATTTAGTTTATGTTGGTTTAAACTCATTTTATCGTTTAATCAATTTATCTGCATGTTGGTCCATTTTGACTTTGGCTAACAGTTTCCTACATTACTCACAATGCTGTTTGACTACCTGTTGATAGTGGTGCAGTGGGATTTAACCCTCGCTTCATCTCTACCCAACAAGAGCGATGCAGCTCTCTCACCTTCAAAGCTTCCCAAACTTCAACTTCCAGGCTAATACCACCATCAGCAGCATCGCACTCATCATCTCGCAGATCACTAACTAGCTGAGTCGAGTCAAGTCTCTGTCGTAACTCTGCGTCGTAGCTGCATTGCATTCTGGGACTATGGGTCCGGAGTTTGCACCAATGTCTCAACTGTTTGCACCAATGTCTCAACCAGATTACTCATTAATATGATGTTTAACATCACTGAAAAATGGTGAGTGAGTTTTTAGGAGCTAACAATGAAATCTAACTGAGATAGATGAAAATGTTTCTCCTATAAAACATCATTTGAACTGTGCTAGCAATAACAATGTCCCTCTTTGACATCAACACACAATCGCTAAGCTCTCACAGGGATAACAAGAAATACAGAACCAGGAAACAAATGAACATCAGAGACATAAACACATCACAGATATTTCACAATAAACATATTTACTGTGGTTCAGGGTGGAGTTTTACTTTAAATAATTAATTTGGCAAACATAATCCATCACCTTTTTACAATATTTCACAAGATCTGTTTGTCAGTGTGAACACAACGAACAGCTACGCAATCTGAGACAGAGATTTAATGATCCGAATTGTGCAGCAGACAAAACGAACCAGAGTCAGATATAATGGATTTTGCAAGAATTTAGCACTGTGACACAACAGTTCCCTAGAGTTCTGCCAGAGAACCTCATCATTTAGCTTCAAATTTAGTTCTCAGCTAATAAATAAATGCACAAGTGAATGTGGGATATCAGAAAGTGAAATATTGACTAGCGGTGGAGCAAACAGGTTCCTAAAATAATAATCAGGTTCCTAAAAACTTAGAGGAAATGGGAGTTCTGATGTTTTGCTCTTTAAAGACAGAAATAAAAGAAATACCATGTTACATGAGAGAAGGTCTCCGTGATCCAGGAATAACGGATCATATGGAAATTATAGAGAATTAAAACATCTGTATATATATATGTGGCACAAATGAACAAATGATAACTAAGATGTCGTAATATAAATGACTGGTCCATATTCGTCCATATTTGTAGACACACGTTTTCATCACGTGATTAAAAGAAAAAAAAAAGGCAATCCAGAGTCAAGGACAAAGACGAGCTATTAAATATTAATAACGTTCACCACACAGCTGTCCTGGCTGTTTTCATTTGCACTGGAAACCATTCTTCATTAACTTCATACAACGTTTAGGGGCTTTATTTACTCAGCATCCAATAGAGAATGGATATATTGCTTTTGTGACACGGTAATTTAATAATCATCCTCCTTTGCAGCTCACACACCTACACATTTACTTAATTTTGAAAGTGCAGGTGGAAGGAAGTGGTATATTTTATATTATATTTAGGCTGTGGAACAGAACACTGGTCATTTACCCTTTAAAATGTTCCAGTAAAACGTCAGTCTGAGAGTCGCTACACTCGTAGTTATGGAGTTTAAAATGTTGTGCGTGAAGATGTATTTATTTAATTATGGAAAATCTTAGGCAATATAAACGTTCATTACTTGCTAGCAATATTAGCTGATTATTATTAACATATTAAGACACAAAAGGCTCTTTGCTTTTGTTTAAAAAAAAAAAACTCCTACATGGACACTTAATGTGAGCAATGCTGACAGTTGTGGTTCTCGAGGTTTTACAATTTCTTCAAGGTTTTATTTTAATTTTTTTCTATTTAGTTAAAGTCTCTGAAGTTCCTAAAAGGGCCGTGGTTTGTAACTCTTTATGACAGAAACACTCTGACATTTTTGTGTGGAAAAGTCTCTTCATTTGGCCTATTTATAAATCACAAAGATATAAATAAATAGACATGCTAAATAGGATCACTTCTTAAATGTTTTGAAATTAGAATTAGCCACTAGAGTCATTTCAATTTCAATGTCTTGTTTTTATTTGAAGAAGTAGAAGAAGGCAAGAAGACATTCTCAGCTAGTTTGGTCTGTTGATTTGGTAGAAACTTTAGAAGTGATTAAAAAAAAGGCAAAAGGGATTTAAAAAAAAAACTAACAATATTTAGCAGTATATACATCCAAAAGTAAACCAATGTTTAATATTATACACGTTCTAAAAAGAAAAAGTCGCTTATAGTGTTAAAAAGCAGTATTTTCCCCACAGCCGCCATCTTTGTTTCTCCCCCTCCCCCTCCCCCTGTGAGAGACTTTCTCCTTTTCAGCGCCTCAGCTACAGAGCTAAAGGTGCGCGCGCGCGGGAAGCGCTGGAGGGGGCGGGGCGTGGAATAGTGGGCGTAGCCTATACAGCTCCTGACCTGATATTGAAGAGGATTCTGAGGCACGCCGGTGACGTCAGCGCGCATGGGCGGAGCCTGGGAGCCCGATTCAGGCCCGGCAGCTACCACGTGTAGCAGGAGCGTGGGAAAGAGGCGAGCTTTTCTTCCCAGTGAAGAAAGAGAGAGGATCGGGTGACAACGGCGCAGAAAAAGGCCAGGCTGATCCGGGACAGGGGCTGAACCGAGCTCACGACACACACACACACACACACACACCTCACTAGATTATTTCAGGCATGGCGCAAGTGATACAGTTACAGCAAATACTTATATTCAGGTTTAAAGAAGGGACATGTGTAGGTTGTTTTGCTGGGAGTCTTTGAAAAGCTCTCTCTCTCTCTCTCTCTCTCACACACACACACACACACACACACTTTGGAGAGAAAATCAGTGTTGAAGAATCTGTGCAGCCCATCCTGCTTTCCTGTTTTCAAGCTTGCAAAACAATCTTCAAGATTCAAGAGCCAAATGTCTTCGATTCAGCTCTTAAAACACTTAAATAAACATGTATGACAAATAAAGTGATACCTGAGAACTGATTCTATTTCAAATCACGACCCATTAAACGCTCAGCCGATGGATTGTGTAGTCTGAAGAACATAAACAGCTAGAAGAACGTTACGCATTGCCTCGATTCTCCATACAGCTCGTTTCGTGTAGCTAAGGAGTCTTCGTTCCTTAAAGGGCTCTGATGTTACAGGGTTCTACGTATATAATCTTATTACGGGTTCCCCGGGAGGAACCAACGAAGAATCCTTAACACCTTGAAAAGTTGAAAAATCACCCATGTTTCATGTGCGATTACGTGAGATATTTCATGTGTGTCAGCGTGTTACACCCTGAAATTATGTGATAAATAAAATCATGGGACAATAATCACATGCAAACCAGCACTTCATGAGAGAGAGAGAGAGAGAGAGAGAGAATATTTGTTGTTTAAAACAATGACACATTATCCATCTTGTAGAAATCACTCAACGTGTCTGTGAATGATGTCTTAAATCCTTCTATGGCATTTATACATACAATAAACAGTCATGTTGGAAGTTTTGGAAGTTGTTTGCGTCAAACCGATAATTTAGGAGTGACGGGAAAATCGGCGTACGGCCAGTCACGAAGAAATGTCTGGGTTTTTTAAAATTATTTATAGATAATTTATTGGTGGCTCTAGCCGTAGGATTGGACTTTGTTTCAAAATAAAATACTCAGAAGTGAATGTGAGTTTAAGTGAAATGCTGTAATTATCTTCAGGCTGTAAAAGTGGGCTTTGGGATTCCTGTCATGACTAATTACTGTAAATGATATTAAAGGTGTGTAAGTTTGTAAGTCTGGAAATTTACAGGGTTAATTTTTCCAACACCTGAAAAATGTTTTCTTTTCTTTGGTCCTAAAAAAAGAAGGAAAGAAAAGTAAAGTTTATGCGATTAGCTGATAAGATGTTCTGGACCAGTGCTATCTGCACATTGAGCTCAAAACCATTTTGTGTAAACAGAAGTTGTGCTGAAATGATTTTTGTCTGTGGGAAGAAAACACAGGCCAAAAAAAAAAAAAAAAATCGTGTAAATAATTAAATAAATGGGGATTATAAATACAGTTCCCACAAAGCAAAGCATGCGCGCGCTCCTGTAACAGCCAAACTCCTTCCTTCATTCATCTGAGAGTGAAATGGTGTTTTTGTTTTGTTTTGTTTTGTTTTGGGTTTTTTGTTGTTTGTTTTTTCAGTGGAACCTGTGCGGGAAAGTTTTTATGACTTTTAAGACTAAAAATTAAAATCTGTGGTTAATCTGTCTCATGCTGCAACTTTTATTTCCTGAAAATATTTTGTCGAGAGCTAAAAATTGAGGAAGGAACGATCACGTAAAGCTATATTTATGATTACGCCACAGTTTGTGCTGCAAACCACATCGTGCTACTTTCTCACAGATGTCTGAAACCAGAACTCGGTCACGGACGCCGCTCACACGGCCTGTTTTCGTCTGGTTAGTGTTTTTTTCCACGTTGCTTAACTGTCTCTCTCAGAGCTACGATTTGATGGATTTCATGAATATCAGGTGTTTTTCAAACACAGAGGCAGGGCAGCGTTCAGCTTACAGATAAAGATGTTTTAATCGTATACGATTGGTTTTTCTCCCCTCAACAGGTTGCATGAAACACGAAAACAAACATACAAACAAAAAAACATGTGAAATTAAAAAACTGGTAAAACATTTTCATAAAATAAGGAGGCGTCAGTAAAGATGTGGTGCACGCTGCATGAGCGAGCCACACCCGGAGACTGTTACACACGTGAGCTGATGAGATCTAAAAACAAAAACCCAGCCTATAAAAACAAAGTGAACAGTTACACCTCGCGTACGTGACGGAAGTGCAGTAACGAACGCCGGGACTTCGCCTCACACCGTCAGTTGTAGCACGCTCCTCTGGAATTTCCCACTGAACCTGTAAACACAGAGCTGCCAACAGGGCTAACAAACAAATCTAAGCAGAAACAGAAAGAAAAACGCCTCAGAATCGGACAATAAAACACGCAGGCTGCTGCTGATGAGCTCATTTCCTTCTCCAGACGTGTGCCATGAAAAAGTACGAAAACTTCGCCCGAGTCTTGAGTGAGCAGTGAGCGCTAATTAATATTTAGCAGCGACGCCATTTTTTTAATGACCGAACACATCACAAACCCCGCCCACTCAAAGCCTCTCAAAGCTCATCTGGAGAGAGTTAGCGCGAAGCGAGCCGGACGAAGCCACGGTTGCGTTTTACTCCGGCGTCCGGCGTCCTTTCCCCTTCAGTGAATCAGCTTTTCCATCGGAAGGATTTAATGTGCGTTAAACGCTGATGCAGCCGAAAAAGAAAGACGGCTTTGGTTCTTCAGGTCTGTCCTCTATCGCAATAGAAATGTGTCAAAAGCGTAAATATTGGCACCTCTGTATATGTTTCACTTTATAGCGTTTAAAGGCCCAATACTGATTCTTTGGCCGTCCTGGGACTCGAACGCACAACCTCCTGGTATTTGATGCCATTTTACGATTTAACATTTCCCGGATTGGACCATGTTTTTTTTTTCTTTTTTTTTTCCCCAAGCCCTCAAACCTCGGAACGCTCAGTGCTTCCTGGTCGTGATGTCGTCATCGGAAAGGTTGAGAATGTCCTGGAACTGAGCGAGCGCCCGGTCGAAGTGGCTTCCCTCCCAGAACACTTTCCCACAGCGTGTGCAGATGAAGTACTCGGGGATGCGAGGGAGGAGTCCGGGAGGAACCGTCTCCAGCTGCACCTCGGCGCCGCCGCTGAACCTGAAGGAGTGAGCGTCGAGGGCGGAGCGAGGGGCCCAGCGGCAGTGCGGCGTGAACGCCGGCCC
>CM074961.1:20895415-20899242 GCA_037577455.1 Pangasius macronema
CCATCCTGCGACTCCTTCACACCCTTTATTTTTAAAAAAAAAAGTCGAACCATCAGGGTCGGGGTGCACAAACTAATGCTTCCTCTGTCAGAAAAATTCATTTTTTATTTTATTTTTATTTATTTATTCTCTTAGTGTTCACCCAAAATTATTATTATTATTATTGCTGTTGTTAATAATTCATTTTGTGGTGTAATTAACGTATCACTTTAACATGAGTTTTTAAAACTCACCTTAATCACATTTCCATCATAATATCCACAGAACAGTGCTGTGCATAAATATTGGCACCTGTGAAGAATCTACATGAATTCTAGTTTAAATTTAGCTCAATGCTACATGAATTAGCACTAACGCCCCAGCGCAGGTTTAAAACATGGCTGTGATGTGATCATTTACAAACCAGGCAAGAAAATACATTTACACATGAATCACAAACTCATAATCCTATTAAAGATTTAACCTCCATTTCATTTCATTGGATTAAACAGCTGTATTTTGTTCGTTATTACAGCGAAACGCGATCATTAGCATTAGCATGTCCGGCATGTCAAATATCTCCTCACGGCTCCTGTTTACGTCCCGCAGCGATGTTTTTCACATTTTATTTATTTTTTAACAGGCGGTGAGTTTTTACTGATGAAAGAAAAAATTTTCAGACAAAAGCTACAGTTTACTGTAAAACTACTACAGGTAAGATATAAGATATTCTTTTCAACGGATTAAAACTTAAACATCGCGTAATATATAAATAAAACCAATTAGACGGTAATATACTTTTTTTGTTTTTAGTTAAATTTAACAGAATTTCATTAGAAATTTTTTAAACTTAATAATTTATGAAATAATTGCTTAAGAAGCAGGTTTATGATTTAAACAGATTACAGTTTATTTTCATTTCGAGCTCAGTTTAAACTGCGATTCTCTTTAGGGTTTTATTTTAATTTTTTAGCAGGTTTCTCCTCCGTGCTGTGAGTCCTGACGCCGCGTGATCATGTGACCCTCGACTACGCGCCGCTCGCTCAACGCATTCAGCGTCACACTGCAATCGCTGATCTTGTTTGTTACGTCCAGAAAAATTTCCCAAATCCTCCTTTTATAACTGCCGCTTTCACATGCAAAAAAAAAAAAATGCTTCACCACATAAAAATGTTTATCCTGAGCAGAAAGACGAAGTTGCAACATGAACCACAGAACACTTGACTGAAAGTTACAAGGCTGCGTGTAACCGGACTCCGGAGCGCTCGTTTGTTTGCAGTAAAGTGCTGGGGTTTGACCTCCTGCCTCCTCGGCCACGGCGCCTGAAGGTGGTTTTCATTAGCGGGCCTGTCAGGCGATTATCGTACACACAATAAAAAGTGTCACACACACTCTCTCACTCGGTCAGAGGTCAGGAATAGAAGTCGTCACTGTTGGAGACCGTCGGCTGGTCACAAACTGTCAAAAAAAAAAAAAGCCTCGAAGCTGTGAAGATAAAAGCTGCTGTGGAACGTTCCGGAGAACTGGAGGAGAACTCGGGATGGACCCGAGCGCCGTGTCACGGCAGAACAAACACAAACCAGGAGTCTCACCACAGCTCGTGGCAGGTTTTAGATGTTTTCCTAACCTCGTTTTAAACGTAAAAATGGTGGCTAGGTTCGATTTTACAGATTACTTTATTACTATTTCCTGTTTATTGTGTGAAATCCTTCAAACTGTGCAACAAAACCTGACCTGCGATCACATTACGCATGACTAGTCATGACATGCGCCGTAACTCACGTGCGTAACGATCCGAAGAGCTAGATCGATGCGTAGGTTCTAAAAGTATCAACTGAAATGAATCGATGCAACAATTATAAGTTGATTCTTTTCGAAACAGGACGAAAAATTCGTCATATTTTTAAAGCATGTGTAAGTAATTTCAGTCCAGCGAACCGATTTATCCGCAACTCGGATACTTTTACTTTACGCAAGTTCTACTCCAAATTCAGCCACAACAACTCCACCATCAGAAGCACGGGAGACTTTATACGAATATATTACTGAGCAAAAGTATTGAGGAAATGCTCCAAAAACTAATCGAAATGTATCGTATCGTAGCAGATTCAATGGTATCGTCGAGTACTGAATCAAACCCGTTCCGCATCGTGTAAAAGCCGGAGGTCCGCACCTCCAGGACAGACTCTACACTTGTGATCCGTAGCACCGCCCAGAATCACGATGTCACACAGTTCTCTTCCTGGACCGCTCTCAGGCGTCACGTCAATCACTCGACTCAGAAATACTAGGATCTGCGATGACGATGGACTCCTGGAATCTGATTTTTCCCTCACAATGGATATGTGGAAGCTGAGAATCAGGACACCAGCACACTCAAGCCAAGAGGATCACCAATCTACAGCTCAGCGTTCTCCGCTTCGTCCCTCTGAACTAAAACTCCACCATGAAACCCATTAAATGTGTTTCTACTGAAATATTTGTGATGTGTTTAGAGATTCCGGAGCTGTATTTTCATTATTCCTGTGAGGTCCTGTTCTGCTCGTGTTCAACGTTCCAGAGCAGGTTTCTCTGATAGCGCCTAAAATCCAGTCGTCCTTTCTCACTAAGCCATGTTCAGCGTCATATGAATGAGAAGCCCAGCGCAGAAGTACTGGAGACGGCGCAGATCTTGGATTCAAAGTCCCAGAATGCAGTGCAATGCAATGCAGCTACACGACGGCAGACGCTCGGCTGTGCGAGTTCGCGATCTAAGAGATGACGAGCGCGATGACGGGATTAGCGCGAAAGTCAGAGCTCTGGAAGCTGATCTGTTTGAGCAGAGCGTACAGATGAGGAGGTGAGAGAGACGCACAGGCTAAAAGACAAAAATAAAGCGCCGCTGCATCGCACACTTTAGGTAGAGATGAAGCAAGGTGTAACTCCCACTGCACCGCTAGCACCAGGCAGGCGAACGGGATTGTGGGTAATGTAGGAATCCGTGAACCAAAGTGAAAATAGAGCGGCATGTCAATGAAAGAAGTTTAAACTTTAGTACAAAATAAAGAAGTACGCATGTTCAATCAATCAATCAATCATTTTCTTAAAAGTTTTTTTTTTTTTTTAAAGACTTATTATTTTGGCTGGGTTTTAGATGTGGAAGTGTCTTGAGATTGACGGTAGAGAAAGTAAATTAGAGAGAGAGAGAGAGAGAGAGAGAGAGAGAGAGAGAGAGAGAGAACGTGGGCGAGAGAGAGCGCAGGTTCTCTTGTTCCTTCACGCCCGATTAACCGTGACAATCGTCCCATCCTGTTTCCCAGCGCATTGTCATGGGAGCGCTACCAGATACCAGCGTATTTCACACTCGCCGTTCCTGCCACCGCTCCTCTCCGCGCTTTCTGCTCTGAAGTGACACACATTCAGCAGGCATGTGGAGAATGCTCTCCGTGAACTCTGAGTCATCCGCCGCTTCTCGACAACCTCAGGCCAAGTTCGGGCCTGAGAAACATGCCGGGCCCGGCCCCGCCCACACCTGCACCTGCGGCCAATAAGAGCCGATCCATCGCATACCGGGGGGGAAAATACTTTTTTTTAACGCGACGTCAAGTACCTTACACCTCTTTCACACGTTCCCGATTGATCAGAAAGCGTGATGATTATGTGGGTGTAGAATTCCAGCGAAATGATCAGGATGTTCATGTGTGAACTGAACGCAAGCCATTACTGAAAAAGGGAAATCCTATGACACACTGAGTCCTTTGAAATTAGGGATGCGTTGATGCTGATCAAGGCGGCAGTCATGGCCTAATGGTCTGAGAGTCGGACTTGTAACCTGAAGGTGAACCTGAAGGTGGTGGGTTCGAGTCTCG
>CM074961.1:20899315-20906815 GCA_037577455.1 Pangasius macronema
GGGGGGGTTCTGGTCCGATACAGTGCTCATTTACTCATTACTCGTTTTAATTAAACAAAAAAAGAAAAAGTTGTATCACTGCATCCCTACTTTAAATTCTTTCGGAGAGAAATGGTACAGTCCGGGACCATGTGGAGGGAAAGACATCGGAGCGTGACGTGTCCCAGAGGAAGCACCTGTTAGCCTTCACCCTCTCGGATAATGTGGCAGGAATTGGCAAGAACTAAAGAGGGAGAAAATTGGGTAAAAAAAAAAAAAAAACAAGACGAGGTGCAGGGTTAAGGGGTTAATGACGTGGGCTGAGAGCGTGAGAGGGAGACGAGGGTTCAGGTCCCTCAGGTCCTCAGGTTTGGTAAGCAGATTTCTTCAGCTAGAACTTCAAGCATGCTACAATTCCTCCGAAACACCTTTGCTCAGTTTGTTTGATAATCAAACACGTCTCTGTCGCGATGAGGTGTAAAGTGGTGGCTTCCTGTCCCGATGAGAGTCCGCAGGAGTCGATGCTGTGTCCGATCACGGATTAAAGTGAGCCGGAATAATCCGGAACGTCGTTACAGCACCCTCAGCAACATGGAAAGGGTAAAAATCAGAGGTATCTGTTCGTACCTGCTGCATGATGGACAGCAGGAACGAAATCACAGATACAAAAAGACCCAACTGTGTTTCAAGGAAAAACAAAAAGTAAGAGCCTGTCATGTTCCGGCTATAACAAACGTCAACACGGAGACGAAAACGTAAACAATCAAAATCACTTCCTCCAACCGTGTTCCTCTAACTGAACTTGTGAAGATGTACGTGATAATCTGACCTACCGTTCATGAAATGTACACGTGTGTGTGTGTGTAAATACAGCTAGCTTGTTGGTGTGGCGATTAAGTTAGCAAGCTAGTCCGTAGTGAAATCTGATCTGGAGCACAGATTAGATTCTCGATGTGTGAATAAATGATGAATCAGTAAGAATCTGTTTTAAGGTTTAATTTGTTCTCCCATGTTCTCCCATGTTCTCCCAGTCACAGAGCTCCACCACCATCCGAACTCCACCCAGTGTGACTGATAAACAAGCATCGATGGCTTTGCAGGCGTAAAAGAGGTCTCGTTTTGTGGCTGGAGAGAGCGTGTGAATGAGTGGGAACGGCGTTTATCAGGGCAGAGAGAAAGGAATACACGCAAGCCATGGAGAGCAGATAACGAGGAAATGAAGGGAAGGGGCGCGAGGTTAAGGGCTAATGACAGACCTCAAAGCTCCGGCTTTCACAGCCTCCATGTCGAGCAGAGGAACTCAGAGCCAGAGAGCAAAAAAGGAGGAGTATAATGGAAGGACTCAGGATACGGTGGTATACATGAACTGTGTCCATGAAAGTAGAATACTTTTATTTTTTAAATTTTATTTACACAGAGCTTTTAACATTAGACACTGACACAAAGCCGCTTTACACAAACCGTTGTTTAGGATGTAGATTTATATCCTTAATGTACAAGCCTGAAGAAAATCCTCCTGAGACGAAAACTTTCTGAGGAACCAGCCTCGAAATGGAACTTCTTTTTGAGGAAACATCTAACTGATTAGTAAAGAACTATCTGGAGTTAGAGTTTTAAAAACTAAAACAATCTGAGGCATGTAGCTTATTTTTATGCAGAGATGGGCGCCGTGGTGGCTGAGGCGCAGTTACGATGGACAACTTAAACAAAGCCAGGGGTGCCAATACTTATAAATTACATTATTTTCAAATATAAGGAATTGTAGTGTACTAGATCGCGTCTACACCTGCGTTATGTTACACCCTGTGTAGTGAGCACATATAGTGACGAGTGCACCATTTACGATTCATCTTATCTCTTGGTAAATGAATAAAGATAAATGTGGAAAAAAAAAATTTAATTTTATGATAAAATTGTAACTTTTCCTCCTAAATTGTGAACAAAAAAATGATAAAGAAAAGACATTCGCAATTCAAACAGTTTCTGAACACCTTTAGAAAGACGTTTGGAATCTTATACGAGAGATGAAAAACGCTGTTCTTCATCGCCTGTCTGTTGGTACCAAAACAAAAAAAAAGAAACAAAATAATAAATAAAGGTGTTGCTGCATTCAACTAAAGGTCATAACTTGTCAGTTCCGACCTCCGACTAGGAAGAACCAAAGAAAACACCCCCTCAACTCGGAATTCCTACTCGGGAACGCGAGACTGTCCGCTTAGTGACGTCAGATCAACATGGCCGCTCGCAGCATCAGCAGTGAACACAGCAGCACTTCTTACCCTGTATGTACTGTAAGTCTTCGCTTTAGATCAGTCACCATACAGGCATGTTCACGAACTCTATAACACTGTCTCTGCAGCTCAGACAATACACATCACTCATTACAGCTAACTGGAAAGCTTGTTGCTAACAAGACAACCATAGAGGCGTCCGTGTTTTTTTATCTTATAACATCATTCCCGAGGTAAGACCAATGATGCGGCATAAGAACCGACAGCAGCGACAGCGATCCTGCAAACCCGAATGCTCAAAAGTGACGTATGAAACGGAACCAAGTCTTCCGTCAATGCAAACCCGTTAGATTAGAAGCCCGGCCCTGAAAAAGACAACGGCTGGAGTATTCGAGCGTGAAACGGTCCTAAACGTAGGAGGAGCCTGTTTCGGGTGGAAATCAGGGCTATAAATGCATAAACGAGGGGGTTTTAGGGAAGGGGGTGCGATGGGAGAGCTGAAGGTTGTGTGGTGTGAAAGCAGTGAGGTGAAATCTAAAGAATGGCCGGTCTGAGAGAGTTCCTGAGTCACAGACCCCAGCTCTAACCCTTCACCCCTCCCTCTCGCTCTCTCGCTCGTCCCCAAGCCGGCCCCAGTCAATTCCCCCGGGCCTGAGGCAAGTCCCCTTTCAGTCTCCTGTGACACTCATTATGAGTGTGGGAACTGAATCCGGCCCTCAGTTCGTGCCCCTGTGGTCCTTCTCACCCCTCAGCAACCTAACCAACCCGCCCCCCCTACCACCACCACCACCACCACCACCACCATCCCATCAGCCCTCTCTCTCTCTCTCTCTCTCTCTCCTACACTGATATGATGAGACCTGCTCCGACTCCAACATCCCTGATATCTCCCAACACAGAGCTCAGAGCTGTCTCTCCCTCTCTCCATCAAACACCCCCCCACCAACCACCACCACAAAAAACAAAAAAAGCCCTCCATCCCTGACGCTATCTCTGCGCCGATAACCATGGGAACGGCTGTGTGGGAACCGGCCGGCTCAGCTCGGCTCACCAAAATAGATCCACTAGAGAAAAACAGAAAAGAGAAAGAGAAAAAAAAAAGTGGAACAGAGATGAAGGAAATGTCCCCTAGGACGGGGGGGCGGGGTTAAAGTATTGTTGAACAGGTAAACCTTTTGTGTCAGCACGTCATCACATTAGCACGTTTTATTTCTCTTATACCACAGTAACTTTTATCTGTTTTTAGTTACATTTAAATGCCGTGAAACAAGGTAGTTCCTGTCGTCACTTATGTTATAGCAGCTACAAACAGTCGTTACCTCCAAAGCCTCTCTTTATTCTCACTCAAACAAAAAGCGTAAACTCATCTGTCATGAAGATGTGGGAAAAGTTCAAGCTACAGCTTCACCTCTGACGGTTACAAAGCGCTGACGCTGGAGACTCCTTCCAGAAATGTTAAACAAACATTTATCCTCTATACAGAAAACTTCACCACATCAGTAATTTTATTAACCCATATTTATGTGGAGCGTCGGCTGCTCACGTCCCTGTGAATGAGCCGTTACTATGGAAACGATAACGTATAAGATATAAGATAACATTAATATAAACCTGCGCTACTGTCAGAGCCGCTGTTACAGAAAACTAATCAACACTTGGATTAAAAGTGATGTAAAGTGGAATGAAGCAATGATGTGAACACAGAAAAGGTGAAAGGTGCCCAGGGTTAACCTTCAGCCCGCTCCTCCTCTTCCTCATGCGTAAGCATCGCAAATGCGCTCGTGCGGTTCTTGTGAGAAAAATCAATCTCTCCATCCGGAAAGGAGAGAGATGGTGGAACGAGTGCGTCGTCTCTCTTTTTTTTTTTTTTTTTTGGGGCTTCGCTAATTTTCCATTCTACTTTTATCCTGTGTCTATGGCGAGGTCGGGCGCTCCCGCTCTCAGAGCCGTTCCCAGGCCGGACCGTCTGTCCCACAGGAGGAACCTCCGCTCGACCCTTCCCAACCCAGAACACACACTCACACACACACTCACACACACACTCACACACACACTCACACACACACACACACACAGCCATCGATAGCATCGACCCTGGAAGCTCTGCCAGCCACTGATAACTCCGCCCCCTCAACCTCCATTCCCAAGCATAATGCACACACACACACACACACACACACTTCCGTTTGACTTTAAATGCTATCAATGTAATGCACACACACACACACACACACACACACACACACACACACTTCTGTTCAGTGATGCACCACACTGTCAGAAACAGGAACAGGCCTAAATGAGAACCCTGTGGTTCTAGCTCTAGTCCACCAGTAAAAATATTAGCACCATCAACGTACAGCAGCGTCAACCTCGTGAACAGTAGTTAGGGTTACAGAGTTAGTTAGTTAGGGTTGTTCCTCAGTCTGATTAGCGGTGTGGTTCTTCAGCGCACGTCACCTGCTACCAAACCAACAACTTGCACATTTATTCCCAAACATTGGAACGTTACTGAGTCGGCTAGTAACTAGCGTAATGGCGAGCTAGATAATCATATTAATACAGACAAAAGGTGGGCGGGAACTCGGAGAGAGGATGACTCGGGGTAGCTATAGCTATCCTCCGCAAATCAGCTCTACTGAAGACTTTATCCGTAAAAGGTTCCAAGTAGAACCTCTTTAGAAATCGAGAACCATTAACCGTCTACGTGTGTTCATGTGTGTTCGTGTGTGTGTGTGTGGGTGTGTGTGGTGTTGCATTCTGCGTAACCGAACAGCTACAAAAAGTGTTCGTAGCCCCACCCACCCCTCTCTGCCCCAGACCACTAGTTTTTCTCACACACACACACCCATACACACACACACACACACACACCCACACACCCACACCCACACAGCTTTCAGTTCCAGACCATTCCTCCTTTAGCAAACACAAAACTATGGGTCACTGATTCTCTCCCTGTAAAACACACACACGGTCACACAGACGCAGACAAAAACACACACAAGCTCTTGGGTTCCGTTCTTCTGTTTTGTTTCACACACACACACACACACACACACACACTTCCCATGGAGCAGCAACAGCAGCAACAACAATCACCACTACAGCAGCTACAGCAACATTTACACCCCAGTCTTATTAAAATATCAGGTATGTAAAGAATAAACACAGCGTGTGTTGTGCTGTTACAGGAAGATAATCAGCGACGGCGTGGTGTGATGAAGCGGAGTTACTGTCACCTCCCTGAGGTTGATTATTTTCCTCTAACAGCACGTCCCCATGTGTTTTATTCCTCTTACACCACAGCAGTTTACCAACAGGTACAATTTTGTATTTATTAAAGAACATTTTGTAATTTTTTTTATCCATTTACAGTTACATTTAACAAGTTAGTTCCTGTTTTCGCTTACGTTATAGCAGCTACAGACAGTCGTTCCCTCGCCAGGCTCTATTTTTTCCCTCTCTCTCGAAGTTAATAAGATGGAAAAAAAAAAACGTCGTGTTACTGAGAAACCGCAAAGAGGCGTAAACTCCTCTGTCCTGAAGATGTTACGGATTTACCCCTGACACTGGAGACTCCTTCCATCAGTGTTAACATGTTTTTGATCCGTTTATGGAACATCCGCCGTACACGTCTCTGTGAGCGAGCTGTTGCTATAGAAACGATGACGTATCGATACGAGCGCATTAATATAAACCGGCGCTACGGTCAGAGCCGCTGTTACAGAGAACTCCTCAGGATCCCACAGCGCTGTGGCGTAACAGCCGATCACAGACTCATGATTTGAGGAAAGTTCAGAGGGTTCAGTGAGGAGGAAGGAACGTTGTGAAACACTTTCTCTGGTGTTTTTTCCACAGTTCATGTCGTGACTCATGTGAGATTTTTTTTTTATGTGGAGGCTGAACTGCTGATGACTCAATGTGCTATTAAATAAAATGACTGATGTAGTTAAACACACCATAAAGACCCGGCGCATGGCCTTGGGNGCAGGGAACATGTCCTAAAGCTAAGTTTAACTCCAGACATCACACTCAGGAATGTAAAAATATTATCATATGAGCGTTACGATCTTACAGTGTTTATCAATATCAGTCGTTTTTCTATCGTAAAGCTACAAGTTTAAAATCTGACGCTCGTTAAGTACGCTGACTCTCGTTAAATATTCACATTTTCCTATTGAAACGTTTGATTAGGGGGCGGAGCTACGTATGAGCTCAAACAACAGATGTCAGCGAGGGGTCAGCAAATAAGCTTTCAACCAATCACGTGCAAGTTTAAATGAGGACAACGTGCCATCCTGAAACGTTTAGCCACAGAACATAGCCAGCTAGCTAGCTAGCTAACGTAGGTAATGTTAATGAACTGATTGTGGTTGTCATGGCGATGCTGAAATATATTGCTACAGGTTTAATAAATCACTGAGGATGTAAATCCAGACTGCGCAGTTTCACTAGAGCTGGATAACGTTAGAGAATATTAGGCTATTAGGGATGACAGGAAGCCGTGTGGGCGGAGCTCTAATTTACATATTCATGAATATTCATGAAAGAAGGGGTTTTAATAAGGAACAATGTGTACACACGTTCCTTGGTCATTTTTATTACTAATAAATTAATCTGAGGTAATTCTAATGTGTGTGTGTGTGTGTGTGTGTGTGTGTGTGTGTGTGTGTGTGTGTGTTTTCTCGGCTCAGAGGCTGATTTAGGAACGCAGTAAATATTCCGCCTGATAAACAGTCGGAAAATATTGTGATGACTCGGACATGACTCGGGGGCTGCTTTCCATCTTTCAACCCCCGAGGAAAAGAAATGCGCCCACCCACATAGACAGAGAGGGAGAGAGAGATGAAGAGAGAGAGGCATGCAGAAAGAGAGAGAGAGAGAGACACAGAAACAGAAGAGAAAGAGGGAGAGAGAGAGAGAGAGAGAGAGAAACATGTTTCTGCACTGTGCATCTCACCTAAGTGTGCATGTTAGTGTGGAAGTGATCTACGGTAACCTTTCACTCTGTGCTGCTTAGAGAGAACACACACACACACACACACACACACACACACACACACACACACGAGAACATAAGCAGGCCTGTCTGCCCGGGGCCAATTCTCATGACATCACCACCCTGCTGGAATGCAAAAACCCGCGACTGGAGGAGCTGAGAGGGGAAGAATCTCTCTCTCTCTCTCTCTTCTGTTTCTCTCTCTCTCTCTCGCTCTGTCTCTCTTTCTGCATGCCTCTCTTTCTGCATGGGTATCTCTCTCTTTCTGCATGTATCCCTCTCTTTTTC
>CM074961.1:20914315-20915614 GCA_037577455.1 Pangasius macronema
GAAGGTGTCCACCTCTCCCTCCACCACCTGTACACCCTGGAGGTTGTGACACTTAATGTGACTCGTGCACTTAGTAGACTAGTTCATCTGATCGCCATGTGATCTTCATCTGATCTTCATCTCATCATCATCTGATCATCATCTGATCATCATCTGATCATCATCTGATCGCCATCTGATCGCCATGTGATCTTCATCTGATCATCATCTGATCGCCATGTGATCGCCATGTGATCGTCATCTGATCTTCATCTCATCATCATCTGATCTTCATCGGATCATCATCTGATCTTCATCTGATCGCCATCTGATCGCCATGTGTTCTTCATCTGATCGCCACCTCATCATCATCTGATCGCCATGTGATCTTCATCTGATCTCCATCTGATCGTTATCTGATCATTACAGATAAATGTGCAATGTCTCAACTCCATGACTGAACTTATTAAATTTTTTTTTTTTTTTTGCCGAATTTCCGATGTGTCTCAATTCACCGATTTTCTACTAAAATAATTTTTAATTACATCCGAATTTATTATTTCACGTTCACTGCTAACACCTGATCGGTTGGTTCATATTGAGATAATAACTAATAAATTCCAGACTTTATTTCCCTCAATTATTTTTATTTATTTATTTATTTAGTTAATAAAGAGGGGTCGGATGTGGCAGAGCAACAAAGGTTCGTCTTCAGGACTTGTTTTATTTTCTCTGCACTTCATTTTTTTCATACATATTTATTATAAAGTAATGTTTTTTGTTTTCCTGCATTTGCTGCGTGTGTAAACAGAATCAAGAGAAAAAGAAAGAGTGTCTCTGAGATGAGTAAACACCACTAACGTCATTAACAAACAAACAAACAACAAAGAAGATAAAAGCGAATGTTCTCCCCAAGTGACGTTTGTTTAACGCATTCTGCAGTTTTTACCTTTTTAATATTAGCATTCTGATGGATTTTGGTTGTTATACACTTTAAAATTCATACGTTCTACAGTTTTCCTCCTAATGACGACAAAACATTTTTTTTCATTTTTCCGTCATCTCCATGCTGAATTACAGACACGCTCTTAGTGTAAATATATCCTCAGCAAACTATCAGAAAGAAAGAAAGAAAGAAACAAAGAAAGATCTCCAGAACAAAGAGTTGAGGATTTACGTTCAGGAAATGGAACTACACTTAGCCATGAATTGAAGAGGTTCAGGATTTCCACAGCGTGACTGAGATTCTTCTTCTTCTTCTTCTTCTTCTTCTTTGGGCTTTTCCCTTCAGGGGTCTCCACAGCGAATCATCACTCTCCA
>CM074961.1:20936810-20962823 GCA_037577455.1 Pangasius macronema
AAAACGCCGCTGCATGTTTCTGCACAGAGCTCCGAGCAAAACATGAACCTGTTAACAATCCCCTTTCTGACACACACTCACACACACACACACACACACACACACAGTGGTTTCCCATGACTCTCCACGGCCCGGGTGACAGTCGAGCAAAACACACCTGACAATCTCTCGTCTTTGTCCTCAACCTGTCCCCATTCTTACACACACACACACACACACACACACACACACGCACACACACGGGAAAGCCGGATGAAAGGAATCAGACGGTGGAATGTGGGTGGTTCCTGAACATAACAGGAACAGTGAGAGTTATGAGGTAAAGGGGATGAATGCGCTCTTAAAGGAACGATTTACATCCAAATATTTAAATAATTAATTTACAAAATAAATAAAGCAGCTTTTTAAATTATTTTATTTTCCTCTTTAGTCTAATCGCTAACACATGTTCGGTTTTTTATTTCCGCACCGCAGCTACGAGAATAATCTGGCTAACATTCTCACCGACATTCTTTACTTACACACACACACACACACACACACACACACACACACACACACACACAAGCCTGAATGGACATTAGTCTCACAAACAAACAAACAAACAACTATATTACCTTCCACGGGACTTTTATCTTATCACGACGATCTACCTTTCATACTTCAAAGGCGAGAGGCGGAGCTTAATATAATATAAATATATTATGAATAATTTAGCGTCACTCTGGAACTGAATTTTGAAATAAAAAGCGATTTTAGTATCTAAAACGGAGACTGCATGCTCTCAGTGAAAAAAAGGTTCCTCAAGGGTTCTTTAGATGGTTCATGGTTCTACTAAGAACCTTTATAAGGTTCTTCTTTCACTCAGAGGTTCCTCAGGTGTCTTTCTGGAAGAACCTGTAAAGTTCCTGCAACGGATTAGTTCCCAATTAGAAGAGGTTCCAAGCAGAACCTTTAGTTATCCACTGAAGCCCTTGAGGAACCTTTAAGGAACCTTTTTCCCCTTTTTTTATGGAGAAGAACAAAACCATCATTTGATGTTTCAGATGTAAGCCTCTATAAAGATTTCACAGTAACACCGACTTCCATTACTTATTAGCATTAGCATTAGCATTAGCCTCGTAACTTTGGTGCAAAACTAAAGCAGAACGTCTCGGCCGATCGATTCAATTTTGGAAACGGTATAAATTGTAACTGTTCCTTTATAAATTACGTTTACAAAAAAGGTTCCTAAAAGGGTTCCACTTGGAACTCAGTATTAAAAATGTATTAATAAAATAATTAAACACCTTCCTGTTGTACTACACATGCAGTTAGCTAATAAGCGAGCTAACATTAACGATATTAAGCTGTTTATTAGTGTCAGGTGGGCATGGGGGCGTGTCTCATTTGCATACTCATGCATATTCATAAATCATGGCATATCTCTGGCAATAGCGGCTGTTTCTTGGGAATTTAAGAACATATTAAATAATTTATTAACACGTTATCCTACAGATATTATTTTAACAGTTTAATATTAAATCCCACGCGACACAGAGTAACACAAAACCCAGGAAATTAATAAACACGAAGGAGTAATGAGTGAACAGTGAGGAGTGATGACGCCGTACCGTCCGATCTCGAGGTCTGATTCATGTTCCTCAGCTCTGCCTCAACGTCCTGCAAAACAAACACACACTTCATCACTCAGGGTGGGAAAATATCTACAGTCTAAAAAACATGACAAACTGATTAGAACACACACACTTACACACGATCGTTAAATAAACCCAACACACTCTTAAGATCTGTTTAACTCCAGTAATGTCCATTTCACTCATCACTGCTTTCTCTCCTTTTTCCTTGTTATTGTTTATATTTATTTATTTATAAGTTTACAGATGCCTTGCAGAATCTGCTAAAATACTGCCTTTCAGAAGCTATAAGATATTTACACTTTTCCCAGAAGACAAAATAATAACAATTTACACCGATCATCCTGTTCAAAAGTTTACGCCTCCCTGGCTCTTCTTAAGCATCAGTGAAGGTTTGAGCTTCTGTAATCGTCGTGTTCGAGTCCCTCAGCTGTCCTCAGTGTGAAAACACGGATCAGATACGCAGAAGATGGTGGAGAAGCAGAGAAGGTGCAGGACCTGGAGGATTTCACTGAAGAACAGTGCGCAGTTTAACTGCTCAGGACGAACAAGAGACTCAAGAGCAACTATCACAAACCATAAACACAGCCGCTGATCCTCCACGTTACACACACAGTGTTAATAATCGAGCGCATGGAGGCTTCTGAACTGGTTCCTGTGTGTAAATTCAGTTATTATTGTGTCTTGTGGACTAAACATCTGCTGTGTGAAATCGCTTATTCAGGGCAGAACCGAATAAAAACTACATGCAATCTCTCTTATTATTATTATTTTTTAATTATTAATATTTTGCAGATTCTGCAAGGCGTACGGAAACTTATGACCCCGACTGTGTATCGCACTCAGTTCACACCAAAGCAGCCAGAAGGAGTCGATTCACTGATTCCAGTCATTTAAAAAACCAACGAGTCCAAACTCCAAAGACTCCCAAAGACTCCGAGTCGATTCCACACGATGAAAATGATTCACGTTGAGCGACTGAGCTTCAGAGAGAGACAGCCGATGATCTGAACCGAATCTGACTCTTCGGAATCGAACAAAATGACACAAAGCTGCTGGGAGTCGATTCACTTATTCCAGGTATTTAACAACAACAACAACAACAACGACGAGTCAACTCCAAAGACTCAGAGTCGATTCTAGACAGAGAAAATGATTCACTTTGTGTAAACAAAATGAATTCAGCATCAGAGCGTTCGAATTTGAGAGACAAACGTCGAATATTTTGAATTTGACTTGTCAGAACTGAACAAAGCAGAGTTTAAAACAATGCAGTTATGCCTCACATCACTGGTTCACTGTTCACACTGAGATATATTCACACTGAGATATATTCACACTGAGATATATTCACACTGAGATATATTCACAAATCAGTGCAGAATCAGTAAAATGTACAGAATATTGTGACTTTATGGTGAAAAAAAAGTGTCAACATACAAGAAAGTAGTGGATAAGATTCTCAGTGACGTGTTCGTTAATTAAAGCTCGTTACGACTGCTGTAGTGGCATCAGTGGATTAAAGGTTTTTGGCATGCAGTGTATTATATTTCACTGATTAACTGAGCGATTAAATTGATTGATTAGTGAAATAAATCCTCCCTTGCAGCAGTACGGTGATGTTTTGGATGAGATTTGTCCTCCGAGTCGGAGACGCGATCCGCAGGCGCTGAGCTCTCAGCACCATCTGACAAATGACCCAAAACTGTAAAACCCAAAGCGCAAATCTTTTTTTTTTTCTTTCTTCCCCTTTTCCTCCCCCTGTTCTGTTCTGCTGTGTTCTGGCATCTGCTCCTGATATCCTTCACATCCACGCCAGCGAGGTTTTTCTTTTTTATGACTTTCATTTTTTTCACACTGAAATATTTTGCAAGTTCTCGCTGAAAAACGAGGAAACATTTCACACCAGGTTTTTCTGCTCCTCCTTGTCCTCATCCTCCTCATCATCATCCTCACCAATCAATCTGGATGTGTTTTCATTAGCACACGTGCACACGTGCACACGTTTCGCTGCTTTTGGACGTTAGTTTGATGGAGAAACGCAACACCAACACCAAGCATGAGGAGATTTTGTTTTACGGTATTGAGATGAGTAACGTGTGAGCAAAGCGCCCGAGGTGTAAAAATGCAGAAAAACACACATATACACCAGCATCCACATGTACACATCTCTCTCTCTCTCTCTCTCTCTCTCTCTCTCACACACACACACACACACACACACACACACACACACTCCCTCCCTGTGGGAACGCCGGGCCACGCCGGGGCTCGCTGCCAGCTGGCTGGATGACATGCTTTGAGGTTGTAGATGTTTTTTAAGGCTGAAGTCTGGACTGTTTCTCTCTCGCCTGTTCCCCAGGGGAGGATCCTGGCACTCAACTCCACACACACACACACCCACACACACTTATAAGCGTGCTGTTATACTGCCATCACATGGCCAAAATGGAGTACGACACCTCAAGCAGCAACAAATGACCCAAAACAACAAATCTTAATCCAGCCTTATCCGCGAAGGGGCTGTGTGTGTGCAGGTTTCCATTCCAGTCCAGCAGGAGCCACACCTGATTCCTCCTGTTTAATCCGCTGATCTTGGCTTTCCGTAGACTCAGGTGTGGCTTCTGCTTAGCTGGAATTAAAACCTGCACACACACAGACCCTTTCCAGATAAGGCTGGACACTCCTGACCTAGAAGATACCACTTACGAGTACATACTAACACTGATACACAGATGAGTACCTTCTGGAGATCAGGAACATCACAGAACATTTTGGTACCGTATGCTGGTATCAGAACCATTTTTATAAGTAAACAAGCACAATATCGGACCCATACACATAACAGTACACTAGTTTATAGCCTCCACTAACACCATTTGTACATAAACATTAAGTAAAATGAAATAAGAACTCCCCATTAAAGCATTCAAATCACTTCTAACGCCTGATCTCTGCCTCCAGACTGTAGGCCACGCCCCTTACCTGAGCGCAGCCGCCACCAGACTGCTCTGAAAAGGAAAAGTGATTCTGCTGGAAGATTGCACTAAATTACAACTTCTCCTAATTCTCAATAAAGGTCTCTGAACCACAAGAAACAGGCGTGTAGTTTAATCTTCACTTCTCTCTTTTCACCAGAAAAAAAAAACCAAACAAATCCAAGCTAAACTCTATTTGCATTTCTATTTAATGCCATGACTCTTATAATACAACTTAAACATTATTTCCTGCCATCTTCTCTTCTCTGCTCTTCTCTCCAGGACTGGACACAATAATTATTCCACTGTTAAAAAATTATTTAACTTTTTTTTTTTTAATCATCCATTCAATTCAGGTACGAGTTTAATGAGATTCAGTGCATCTGGGGATCTCAGGAGTGAGATGGAAACTGGATAAAGTGAACACTGCTGTAGTAAAGAGTGTGTACTAAACATCCTCTCTCTTTATAGTACAGCAAAGTAGCATGCTACAGGTGATTCTCACACACACACACACACACACACACACACACACTCTGTTAAAAATGAAACTGCTAAGTGATCTCAGCCAATTAGTTCTTCCTCTAGCAGACTTCAGAATTACATTACAAAGAAGAAAGCGACGTTTTTTAATGTTTAAATTTGTTAGGTTGAAATATTTCGAGGTAAACAAGAGAATTTAAAATGCAGAAATCCAGTGACAGTCATTTCTGGAAGAACACACTACTGAATACTGAATAGTAAATTAATTAATTAGTACGTGCACATAAACAGACGCACCATCGAGCACGCGCGTTTAGAATTAGTTTATATATGTATATTTATAATATTTATAATATTACTATGAGCTTTATAGACCTTTAAAGGGTTGTGTTCCACGTAAAACACACTTTAATTCAGACAGAAATGCAGAGGTTTGGCTAGTTTCAGTAGCTAACACTCAAGCACGCCTTCAACATGCTAGCTAAACTGACAAGCTAGTTAAAGCTAAGCATTGGGGCTTTTCTTATTTCATTTCCACCTGCTACAGAAAATTATTTAAAAAATAAAATAGTTAAATAATCAGAGTTCAGCTGTGTTTTATTCCTGTGGATTAACAAGTGCAGAATTTGTTTTACTTACACTGCAAAACACCGGGAATAGACATTTAAGTGAACCGCACTTCCGGGAGGAACTAAATAAAAACGTCTTGTTTCTCACGGACGTTTGATGAAGTGACGCGCGTTGCGTTAATAGAAAAACAACTCTTATTGCGCATTAACTTTTTAGATATCTGAATTCTCAGTTTTATATAAAAGTATCAAAACATGTATGATAGTAATTTATTTATTTATTTATTTATTTATTTATTCGGTTATTTATTTTCACTAACTTCAAATATGTTCACTAACTATAAATAAACCATCAAACGCCTGTTATTGAGTAGTAGAATTCATTTTTTTAATCGCATAAAATTTCACTATCGGGCTTAAAGTGTTGCTAATAAAAGAAAGATATAATCTGTGTGTGAATATATTTACTAATTACAAAATAAAAGTTAACACATGACTTGCGGAATCGAAATTGTTGTTGCTGTTGTCGTTACAGGCTGGATCCTAAACCACTTCCTGGTTTGTGTACATGCGCACTACGTAGGGTGTGAGACAGCGGATTCTGCGCACTACGTCATCCACTAAAGAGTCCAATAAGCAGCGATTTGAGACACAGCCCTACTGAGATTCCGTGAACGTTATTACTGCTGTTGGCGATGTGAAGCCCAAAATGACTGCGTTTGCCTGCTTTCGAGTTGAATAGAAACTTTTCGGGATTATTAACACCACGATAGGATTTTAGGGAAACAAATATCTGAAGATGGAGTGGTTTGTGAACGGAGGAGCCATGAAGTTAGCACCTGAGGAGAGCCGCTGCACGAGTGACAACCAGAACCGACTACACGAGGTAGCGACTTGAACAAAACTGAGTCATCTTCTAAACATAAAGTTCTCCCGAACTGCTGCTTCTCACATCTCGACCTGATTATTCACTCAGCTCCTAATTTCTAATGCTTTAACCCTAGCTTAACTTAGCAAAGCTAGCTCGTGGTAAGTTCACTCCCCCTCAGCAGCTAGTTATCCACAGACTGCTGGGGAATGAAACTTTAAGTAAAATGCCTTCATGCTGGTGAAATACTACAGTACAGTTCCCACATGTCTTAATGTTCATCAGTATCGCTTCCGGAGCTCGCTGTGTCGCTCAGTAATCCCTTCTGCGCCTGTTCTGCAGCTAGCATAGCAACTCTACACTGTTAGCAAAGTTTATTATTGTTATTATTATTATTATTATTATTATTATTATTATTATTAATGATTAAATAGGATTATTGCGCCTTCAGTGGTCACTTTAACTCTCCCTCATCAACCCCTGTGTGTTTCCGTTTACAGACTCGCGACGTCTTTAACACTTTAAATCTCAAATAAGAAAATATCAGATTTAATATCAGATTTCGTGGTGATGATCACGCCAATAGGAATTGACACGTTGTGACGTCACTCTTCACGTTTAAACGTGACGTCATTTTTATTCTGCATTTGGAGGTGGGTGTTAATAAAGCATCCGAAATGGTTCCCTATTCCCTACTCCCTACTCCCTCCTCACTATTCCCTCCTCCATATTCCCTATTCCATACTCCCTCCTCCCTATTCCCTCCTCCCTACTCCCTATTCCCTACTTCCTATTCCCTCCTCCCTCCTCCCTATTCCCTCCTCCCTATTCCCTACTTCCTATTCCCTATTCCCTACTCCCTCCTCCCTATTCCCTACTCCCTCCTCCCTACTCCCTCCTCCCTATTCCCTACTTCCTATTCCCTATTCCCTACTCCCTCCTCCCTATTCCCTCCTCCCTATTCCCTATTCCCTACTCCCTCCTCCCTACTCCCTACTCCCTATTCCCTACAGAAAATTGCATCATGGGTATTCTCTACTCTGTTCATTATTATTATTATTATTATTATTATTATTATTATTATTTTTAAGACACTGGCGTCAGTGCTGCAGTGCATTGTGGGATTTCTGTGCTTTTCTGTATGACTACAAAACAGCAAAACTCCCACCTGAGTTAGTGTGTGTGTGAGTGTGATTGTGATTGTGTGTGATTGTGAGTGAGTGAGTGAGTGTGTGTGTGTGAGTGTGTGAGTCAGTGTGTGTGTGTGTGTGTGTGTGTGTCGTCCTGATGGAAATAACCTGCAGCATCATCATCTATTTTCTGCTCTGTTGTGTCCCAGAATAAACTGAGAGTGAAGGGCGTATGAAGGGCGTGTGCATGGAGGCTTTATAACACGTTAATAAGCGATGGATAGAGGAGTAACAGTACTGCAGGGCTTATAAAGCCTGATCACATGCCTTATAACCGTCTGTACCTGGAATAGAGAGGAAATAAAGAAACAGTCTGAATACTACCCAACTTAATCACTGCAGATTCTGATTCTCTCTCTCTCCCTCGGTCTCTATCTCCCTCTCTCTTCCCCCTCCTCTCTCTCTCCCTCGGTCTCTCTCTCTCTCCCTCTGTCTCTATCTCCCTCTCTCTTCCCCCTCCTCTCTCTCTCCCTCGGTCTCTCTCTCTCTCCCTCTGTCTCTATCTCCCTCTCTCTTCCCTCTCCCTCCCTCTCTCCCTCTCTCTCTCTCTCTCAGGTCAGTGCGGAGAGCATGGCGTCTCTGTGTGAGAGGCAGCAGCGGTGTGTGAAGGCCTCCATCGGGTCCAGTTGGCAGTTGGTGGAGGCTCAGGCCCGGCTCTGTGGTCTGGAGCTGCACGGTTCTGAGTCGGTGGAACAGGCCCGGGCCCGAGCGCTCGCCTCCTCCGCCCAGCTCTCTCAGACCGAGGAGGAGTGGAGGAGGAAGGAGAGCATGCTGGAGTCCCGCTGGAGCCCCGTCCTCGGCCTGGAGCCCGGACACAGCGGTTTCGACAAAGTACACACACCATACGCCATACACACACACGCACACACACACACACACCACACACTCACACACACACCATACGCCATACACACACTACACTCACACACACACACACACACACACACACACACACACACACACACACCATACGCCATACACACACTATACACACACACACCACACACACACACACCATACGCCATACGCCATACACACACACGCACACACACACACACACACACACACACACACACCCACACACCATACGCCATACACACACTATACACACCATACGCCATACACACACTATACACACCATACACACGCCACACACACTCACGCCATACACACACTATACACACTCACACACACACACACACCACACACCATACACCATACACACACTATACACACACACACACACACACACACACACACACACACACACCATACGCCAAACACACACACAAAACACACACACACACAAAACACACACTCAAACACACACCAAAAACACAAAACACACACACACAAACACCANTTGTGCTGTGCCATAAAGAGCTGAATGAACCAGCAACTTCCCAACACACACACACACACACACACACACACACACACCATACGCCATACACACACACTATACACACACACACACACCACACACACTCACACACACACCATACACACTATACACACTCACACACACACCATACGCCATACACACTATACACACTATATACACTCACACACACACCATACGCCATACACACACACCATACGCCACACACACACCATACACCATACACACACTGTACACACACACGCAATACATACACACACCACACACAGCATACACACACCACACACTATATACACCACATACACACAAGTCATGTATCATACTTATTGGCATCATTTGAAATTCTGCTGAGTAAAATTCACCACCAAGTGAAGAAAACTGTAACTGAGATTTCACACACTATTTTTTCTTCCCGTCAGAGCATCATAAACGATCCGAAGCCCAGGGGGATGGACACGGATCACGACAGGAGCTTAACGTTCATCCAGCGCCACGAGGAGGAACTGAAGCATTTCGGTGAGTTGATTCGTGTCGTCGCCGCCGTCAGGCGTCTAATAAATACCTTCATTCTGTCATTAATTTATATAAACTTACTAAAGCTTTTTGGAGCAGATCTGCGGTGAGTATTTGTGCGTAATTTATTTATTTTCTACAGGTATCTTCTTCTGACCCTTCGCTGCGCTCTCGTCTTTAGTTATTAGGCATCAGACAGAATTTCACTGTCTCGAATATGGCGATACGAAATGTTTTGTGATATTTCTGACTAATGTTCATCACCAGCGCTACCTCTTCCTGCACACTAGGTGGCAGCAGCAGAGGTCGCAGCGCACAGAGCAGGAAGTTTGTGAGTGGGAATCTGACTGCCTCGAGCATGCTCACTTAATAGTCCAAAAAGTTAAGCTAAGAACACAAGGCTAATAACAGCCTCGTTTAATCCGGCCGGCGTGAAGTTATACTGAATAATAATACTGAAAGTAGTGCATTCTATCCTCCCTGTTCCCTATCCCATATCCTCTGTTCCCTATCCCATACCCTCTATTCCCTATCCCATATCCTCTATTCCCTATCCCATACCCTCTATTCCCTATCCCATACCCTCTATTCCCTATCCCATACCCCCTATTCCCTATCCCATATCCCCTATTCCCTATCCCATATCCCCTATTCCCTATCCCATATCCTCTATTCCCTATCCCATACTCCCTATTCCCTATCCCATATCCTCTATTCCCTATCCCATATCCTCTATTCCCTATTCCATACTCCCTATTCCCTATCCCATATCCTCTATTCCCTATCCCATATCCTCTATTCCCTATTCCATACTCCCTATCCCATATCCTCTATTCCCTATCCCATATCCTCTATTCCCTATTCCATATGCCCTATCCCATATCCTCTATTCCCTATTCCATACGCCCTATTCCATTATCCTCTATTCCCTATTCCATACTCCCTATTCCCTATTCCCTATCCCATATCCTCTGTTCCCTATTCCATACTCCCTATTCCATACCCTCTATTCCCTATCCCATATCCTCTATTCCCTGTTCCATACTCCCTATTCTTTATTCCATTCTCCCTATTCCATATCCTCTATTCCCTGTTCCATACTCCCTATTCTTTATTCCATTCTCCCTACTCCATATTCTCTATTCCCTATTCCCTCTCCTCTATTCCCTATCCTATATCCTTTATTCCCTATTCTTCTTCTTCTTCTTTGGGCTTTTCCCTTCAGGGTCTCCACAGCGAATCATCACTCTCCACCTATCCCTATCTTCTGCATCCTCAACACTTGNTGACGCAACCCTCTCTATTTATCCAGGCTTGGGACCGGCACAGAAGTCACTGGACTGTGACCCCCATGGCTAGATTCTTTATTCCCTATTCCATATCCCTTATTCCCTCTTCCATATCCTCTATTCCATATCCTCTATCCCCTGTTCCCTATTCCATATCCTCTATTCCCTATTCCATATCCTCTATTCCCTATTCCCTATTCCATATCCTCTATTCCATATTCCCTATTCCCTATTCCATATCCTCTATTCCCTATTCCCTATTCCATATCCTCTATTCCATATTCCCTATTCCCTATTCCATACTCTCTCCTCTGTATTATACTCTCTATTCCCTAATTAATACTGATATAATAACACTGAAACAGACAGTAGTACTCTACTGCTCAGCATTTCCACAGCAGATCTGTAGTGCAGCCGTCTGAACACAGTTACCATAAACCGCCGTATATACGTGCACTCAGGTTTCTGGCTTGACGGGTTACAGTCAACGCCTGAGTGCTGCGCTTGATGTAAGTCACACTCCATCTAAACCGTTCATTTCAACACATCCTATTGGTTTATAGTTAGACAAATTAGTTCCTGTTCTCACTTAGCTGCTACAGACAGACATTCCCTCTCCACCATCTCTCTCTCTCTCTCTCTCTCTGTGTCTCTCTCTCTCTCTCTCTGTGTCTCTCTCTCTCTCTCTTAAAGACACAGCTCGTCATTTTACTGAGAAATCCGAAAGTGTAAAAACTCCTCTGTCCTGAAGACTCTCCTGTGCTGGGAAACGTTGCGCAGCACCGTGACTGTTCCAAAGCGCTGACACTGGAGACTCCTTCCATACATGTCAAAGAACCGTCTCCTAACAAAGGACACGTCACAGCATCCACGATTATACGCTTCACCGTGTTAAACAACACGTTTATTATTAGTCTCAGGTTATATTGTCCCTGTTACTATGGAAACGATAACGTGTTAGAACGGGCGCGTTAATATAAACCTGCCGTTCATGTTACAGCCTGATGCACAACTTCTGACCAATCAGATTTGAGAGTTTCAGCATGGCATGCTCTGTGTTGTCAGGAATGTTGAGGAGATGGGACGACAGTCAGCATTTTCTGGCCCAGTCGCCCCACCTGATCTGTGAGGAAGCAGCAAACTACCTGATCTTATGGTGCTTTCGTCTCTACGCTGAGGAGGTACATTTAAAAAGAATAAAAAATAAAAAATGAACAGATATCACATGCAACGTTTTGGCTCTGTGATGAACTGGGAAAGATCATGAATAATTTATGAGCCTGTGTGACCCCCAACCAATCACAGAGCAGCATCACCTGCGACTGTATTTAAATCACGGATACAAGGGCTGTATACGGAAATGACCTTTAACCCTTTAACGCTAAATTTAAAAAACTACATATGGTATAGGATTTAATAAGTGTTCAGGGCCACGTCCCAAACCGCGTCCTGCTCCCTAAGTAGGACGCCTACATAGCAAATCAGGTTATTCCCTCAGTAGTGAGCGTACACAGTGAGTGAAAAGCGACTCGGGATTCGCTCGCTGGGGAAAGTGGCGAGTTAAAGATGGCGCATTTTAACGTAAGGAATGTAAAACTGAGCAGAATATCGACGCGAGGAAAACGTTTCTGAGGACGATTCTGAGAAAAAAACATTACAGGTGAAGAAATCTGTAAAGATAAAACATTACAGGCTCATTAATATTCAGATACATCCACACAGAGCTGTTGCTATAGCAACGCATCACTGATAGCTGTAGATGTAGTGACCAGCTGTTTGTTTGTTTATTTATATATTTATTAAATGGTCATGTGATGGTTATTACTCAGCTGGTGAGGTGATGACACTGTGTGTGTGTGTGTGTGTGTGTGTGTGTGTGTGTGTGTGTGTGTGTGTGTGCTCTCTCCGTCTGTCAGAAGGAAGCTCTGATGGAGCAGGTCGCTCACCAGGCCGTCGCCATGCAGTTTATCCTGGAGACGGCGCGCAGTGTGCAGCAGGACCCTCGCGCCTGCTTCCGCCAGTTCTTCCAGAAAGCCAAAGTAAGAACCACAGCACACTACATACACACACACACACACACACTACACACACACACATACACACACTGTACACACTACACACTGTACACACTACACACACACACACACTGTACACACTACACACATTACACACTGTACACACTACACACTGTACACACACGCGCACACACACACACACACACACACACTTGACACTGTACACACTACACACTGTACACACTCACTCTATCTACACACTGTACACACACACACTACACACACACACGCACACTACACACTGTATACACACACACACACACACACGGTACACACACACTACACACTGTACACACACACACACACTACACACTACACACTCACTCTATACACACACACTACACACTCACTCTATACACACACACTACACACTCTACACACTCACTCTATATACACACACACACACACACACACACACACACACACACACACACTCTACATACACACACACATTACACACACTACACAGTCACTCTATACACACACGCACACACTGTACACAAACACACACACACATACACACTGTACACATAATGTACACACTACACACACACACACACACACACACACACACACACACACATTACACACACTGTACCCACACACACACACACACACACACATTACACACACTGTACCCACACACACTACACACACACTACACACACACACACACACAGTCTGCATACACACTGTACACATACACACACACATACACACACTGTACACACTGTATATTTACATGTACATTTGCATTTATGGCGTTTGGCAGAGGCTCTTATCCAGAGCGACTTACAGTAGTGCTTTGAAGTCTGTCAAAAGTACATTCTGATACTGGCTCACTAGGTCACACACTAGGACTACCATCAGTCCACACACACACACTGTACACACACTGTACACACACACACTCTACACACACACAGACTAACACGGCTTCTTTATTCTCATTCTCTCTGACTGAAGCCCCTTTACTCGTTTTCACACTGTTCCCCGACTCGGAGTCTTTTGCCCTCTGGGTTCGGTGCATGTTGTGAAGTTTGAAGGCTGTTTTTCAGCTCGCTACCAGTCCAGATGTGAAAGTAGTGGAAAGTGCGTCACAGCACCGTAACGTAATGTAATAGAACTGGATGACCACAAGGGGGAGCTGTGGCAGAAACCAGCTTCCACTGCTGATAACGTTTCATTTTCCACACTTTACTACATGCTGAAGAAAAACTTTTGCTTACACAATCTTTATAGTATTAAACAAATAAAAAGAGATTGATCCACTGTGCTCAGTGTGTTCTGTAGATCACAGTTTTATTGATAGCTGCAGATTACAGCTTTATATTTATTTCCTTTGTATTAGTAATGAATCAATGAGATTAAAGGAATATCACTATAAAGCCGAACGTCTGTTTGACCATCACATTCAGATGTGCATGAACCTCCCATGTTTATTTATTTCCCTTTGCTGTTATAATAAGCTCCACTGTTCATGGAAGGCATTCTGCCAGATTTCGGCGTGTGTGTGTGTGTGTGTGTGTGTGTGTGTGTGTGTGTGTGTGTGTGTGTGTTCATTCAGCCACAAGGTCATCAGTGAGATCACGCACTGATGTTGGACGAGGAGGTCTGGCACACAGTCATGTTCTAGGTCATGGCTCTGTGCAGGACACTCGAGATTTTCCACTCCAAACTTGGCAAGCCACGTCTTCACGGATCTGTGCACAGGGGGCATTGTCACGCCGGAACAGGTCTGAGCCTCTGGTTTGCTCTGTGCTACTATAGAGTCTACAATATCATCAGGCCTAGATCAAAAGAGCGCTCCAAGACCTTCACAAAGAAAATGGGGTTTAAGATTAACATTTCCAGAATATCGGAAATCAGTCATTTCATTCTCCAGAAGATCATCTACAAGTGGAGATGATTTAGAACCACTGAGCAACTAATTGAACCTGAGAGCAGCCTGTAAAATCCTAAAAGATCTCTCTGTACAACCTGCACGTAGCTCTAGCCACTGTTGAACAGCGTGCTACGAACAGACGAGTCATACGTAGAGTTGTTGGGTCACGTGTTTGGCGAAAAAAACCCAAAAGACAGCATTGGATCAGAAGAACCTCATGGTGGAAACGGTATGGTTTGGGGCTGCTGAGAGTGCTTGAGGAGAACGTAAGGCCATCTGTCAAAAAAAAAGGTGAAGCTGAAGAAGTGGACCTTCCTACATGGGAAAAGGAAGAAATGGAGAGTTATGGAATGACCTAGTCAGTCAAAGCCCAGATCTGGATCAGACCGAGACGCTGTGGGGTGTGTGTGTGTGTGTGTGTGTGTGTGTGTGTGTGTGTGTGTGTGTGTGTGTGAAATGGGCCGCACACGCAAGGGACCCTGCACGGATGAAATACGTCTGCATGGAGGACTGGGCACAAAGATCTCCAAGTACAGAGGCTGGTAGAGAGTGTGTAGCAGGAGTGCTCTTTACGTCAGTCACGACGGACCGGTCGATCGCAAGACAACCACTGATCGATCTTCTCCATGGGTCAGTGTAGAACCCCGGTGTGCGAGAGTGTGGAGGGAGACTCGGGAGACTGGCGGAATCTTCGCTGAGCTCCAGGTTCGCGATTATTCAGTCCACGCTTTTCACCGCACGTTCAGAAGGGTCTGTCCCGGACCCGAAGCTTTCGCTCCATCAAGTCAGCGTGTGTCTCACAAGCTCCACCATCACCATCACCATCTCTCTCTCTCTCTCTCTCTCTCACTCTATCTCTCTCTCCCTCTGGTTAACGAAGGCACAAAAAAGTAGACTGGCGGTAATAAGACACGAGAATCATCACGCGTTACCTGTCGGTCCGACCCGCCTCCTCTCCGTCCACCGCTGACGCTCGACCATGCCCCCCGCTGCGTTTATTACTTTTGCGATTTCTTTGAATGAAAATTCATTGCATAACATTATTTGATTAAAAACGAAAAAACAAAACTAATTTCTCAAACTCCAAATTTAGTGTATTTGCACATTTTACATGGTGGATCTTACAATAATAATAATAATAATAATAATAATAATAACAATAATAATAATAATAAGTAGATTTCTTGTCATAGAAGTCTGAGCAGCCCTGGTTTATAGGAAACGTCTACATGTACAAAGTTGTTCCTTTTTTTTTTTTTTTTTTTTTAAATGAACGATTACATCAAATTCCCATTGTTTTTCATTCTAACATTTATCTATATGTACTGATTTACCTGAAGAGCAAATGCTGATGTGTGTTCAGGTCAAAATAAAAGAAACACTCCGTCAGGTGTGCGTACTTTCTCACGTGACTGCAGTTCGGCTGAAGGTAATCACTGTGTGCTTCCAGCTTCGTGGAAACGGTTTGGGGAAGAACAACACAAGGGTGTGATGGTCAGGGGTGCGCATACTTTTGGCTGTACAGTGTACATGGACATGTTATTTTAAGATCTCGGAGTCAGGCTTTAGCTGTAAATGATGCACGAGAGACCGTCGTGTGTTTTCTGATCAGTCTGTGAGTATAAAGTATAAAGGAATAATTCTGTTCTGAAGCGTCTCTGTTTCTAACAAACGCAATAAAAACACACGTGACGTCTGAGCTCCGGTCCTGAATGAACCCCTCGCGTCTGATCTACTCTGTCTTTCATCTTTATGTGAGGCGGGACAGGAGGGGTATCTGGACGTCTTCCACTGTGAACTCGAGGCCTTTAAACACCGAGTGAGAGAGTACGCCGTGAAGCCCAGAGTGGACACGCCCAAAGCGCCGGAGCAGCAGTGTACGCCGGCCAGCTGCCGACTCGACCCGAAGGAAGTGCTGGAGTCTCTGCCTCCTGTAAGTGTATACACACACACACACACACACACACACACACACACGGCTGTTTTACTGAGAAGGTGCTCACGGTACTACGCCCGTACCGAGGTTACCGTGTGCAGCGTTCTTCACAGCGTGTTGATTGTACAGGACGATGACGTTAAGGAATAACTCCATCCGTGTTCGATCCTTTCACAGGAGCTGAAGGCGTGTATCCAGTCACAGGACAGGCACATCCTCCAGAACGTTCTCAGCACCATGAACCCACAGGTACACACACACACACACACACACACACACACACACACACACACACGCGTACGCACACACACACGCAGAGTCATGGAATATCAATCACTCTCTGTCTTTCTTTACCTCCCTTTCCCCTCTCTCCTTCTGTTTTATTTTGTCCATCCATCTCTTCTGTCTCTGTCTCTCTGTTATCTCTCCATCTCTCCTCTGTCATTTTTCTCCATCTCTCTCTTTCTTTTCTGTCCATCTTTCCTCTCTCTCCTTCTGTTTTTTTTGTCCATACATCTCTTCTGTCTCCTTCTCTCCCTTATCTCTCCATCTCTCTCTCTGTCTGTCTTCTGTCATTTCTCTCTCTCTCTCTCTCTCTCTTCTGTCATCTCTCTCTCTCTCTCTCTCTCTCTCAGGTGGCGGAGTATCATATAAAGCGGTGTTTGGAGGCGGGGCTGTGTTCACATCCTGGACGGGGCTCTAAAGACGAGGACACAGAAACAGAGGATCAGAGGATGATGGAGACGTTCTAACACACACACACACACACACGCCGTCTCTCGCTCGTGTTCAGGACGATGACATTGAAGTTTGTGTGAAAATTGTGTAAAGATCAGACGAGTGAACACGACCTTCATCCTGGAGGAGAGGAAGAGGAGAAGATGAGAGGAAGAGGAGATGAGAGGAAGAGGAGAAGATGAAATGAGAGGAAGAGGAGAAGATGAGAGGAAGAGGAGGAGCAGAACGGCTGCCATCAGAGACTTTGTTTGCTTGTTTGTTTGTTTGTTTGTTTTTTGGATCCACGTGTGAACGTGTGCTGCACTTTATATCTGATTGAGGAGGTAGTATATAAATAGAGCACAGAGAGGACGAGGTATTTTTGTGCACATTTTGTTACGTTTCTGTCGTGAGATGGAGGAGCGACAGAAACACCGAGTCATGTTTTCACTGTTTATTACTGGGTTTGTTTCGCTTTTTTTTCCCGTCAGAGCTTCTTTAGGGACGTGAAGTCATCCTGTGAAACTTCTTTAACCTTCTCTGGGGGTTTCCCTTCTTTCCTTTTTTTTTTTTTTTACTTTAACATAAAATGCATCAGTCAGTTGACGCTTTTTCACCTCATGGTGCATTTCATTTTAAAATCATCTTTTTGACTTTTTCTTACCGTTTCAAATGATTTCTTTTTTAAATTTATTCAGACATAAAACACGTCACAGGAGAGTCATTAATGGTGCTGACTCACAGGGAGTGCAATTCAGGATTAAAAAAAAAATTTAAATTTAAAAAGGGAAAGAAAGGGAAATGATTTTTTTGACTTTTTTTAAACTTCACTTTCAAACACTTTCCTTTTTTCCCTCTTTTTTTAATTAAATTTTTTAACATAAAATGTGATATTGAGGAAGTGAATTAATTAATGGTGTGTATTTACCATGCAGTGCATTCTGTGTTAAAAAAGATCAATTTAAAAGACGACTTTTTTTTTTAACCATCACACACACACACACACACACACACACACACACACACACAAAAAATGCACTACAGGGCAAATAAACACCATTAATAATTTTTTTTTGCTCTGTAGTGCAGATGTTTATGCTGCTGAAATGTCCGAGCCGCGTCCCGTCCGATCCAGCGGAGATCAGATATCACTGAAATAAAGCCAAGAGCTAATGATAGCCTGAGCGTCAGGGTGGGACGGGTACAGATCTCAGCTCTCTCCTGTCGTGTGGTATTAGCTTACAGTGTTCACACAGCGTTTAATAAGCCAAAAACACACACACACACACACACACACACACACACACACACACACACACACACTTGTGCTGAATAAAGTCACTCTAAACAGCCTTACAGCATGAAGCGAGAGCACTTCCTAGCTCGTGTGCACTCCACAGCGTGTAGATTCGAGACCTATGCAACGTGTCACGTGCGCTTTTACCCGCTTTCTCCTCAGTGTTAAACACCAGCCGTGTTAAAGAGTAAACGGTTGAGTGTAAAGTCCACATCGACGTCTCGCAGGTTTCATATTTCCGTTAGAGGTTTTTGAGGAATTTCACAAAATATTAACAGATCTAACGCACCAGGATTAAAACTCGTTCGTACTGAAGACGCACCTGCGATTTCGGTACACGCAAAAACGTCACGCGAGCCCTACGCCGCGCCTTCCTGCGTTCACGTGACAAAATGGCAGACGACGTTCATGTTCTGCGTAGCTACGCCACACCGAGCTGCGATTTCAGCGTCATTCTGAATTCGGAGTTTCTCAGTTCTGTAAGGAGACAAATCCAAACCGTCGACGCGTAACAATTCCCCGTACGCACGTGCGGTCCGACGTTTCTTCAGTTCACAACTTTAGTTCCTACGTGCGAAAAAAGAAAGGAAGAAAATCTTACAACCTCGATATGTTTTCATCTTATCCTCTTATACGACGTCTCATTAAACGAAGAAAATTAGGACGGAAGTTAAAGCTTGGGAGGAAGTAGCGTAAATCACACGATTCGATCTTCACGCTAGCTGGTGAGGAGTCGCTTGTACAAGGTGTCTGAAAAATACGTCACGTAAGCGTGAACACGTGGAGCGCACTGTACGCTGTAACTTATGTAGTTTCACTCTTTACTGTTTGTTCCTCACGTTTCGGATACGCTGTAGCTTGTCACTTGTGGGCGTGGCCTGTTTTTTTTTTTTTATTCCCCCAGTCCTGATGAGAAACATTAGTAGCTATATATCGGCTCTAAAGCTAGCTAGCTAAACACAGATTAAATAACAGACTAATCAGTGAGAAAAGCGTTTGTTTGGATTTGTTGCTTTTTTACAGAATCGTAGCTAATTTCTACAAATTCAGCCGTTTCTTGTCGCTGAAATCGCAGCTCCGTGCGACGCCTGGTGCGTAGAAACCGCATTCTCGCCTGAACGCAGAGTTATTCGTTGGCGAACTTCATGTCAGTTATTGCGACTGCTTTTTGTTTTGTTTTGTTTAGTTTGGCTGTGCAGAATCCCTGCGTTGGTGTACGGCTCTGTTTCACACCGTCGCCCATCATCGGTGCCGATCCTGGATCTCCGAGGTTGCGGATCCTGGATCTCCGACGTACAGCATGAACAGTTTAAACGCTTTTTATGCAAACAGGAGATCATGCAGGAAAACGCGAGCTGAACAGGAGCACGGCCGTCTCGGCGTCTGCAGCAGCGGGGCGTGAACCAGACCCTGAGCTCTGATTGTAACATTCTGTCAATAATAAAGATCTGATTTGTATTTATGAGAAATGGACTCTGTGCCTCATCTGCTTCCTGGGGAAAAAACACACACACACACACACACACACACACACAAAAAACCCGCCACATCTCCGAATCTCTGTCTCTCTGATCCTCGGTGTGAATCATAACTTATTTATTTATAACTGAAATAACGCTGAGTTGAGCGAAAGTTCGCTCGCTAACGCTAATCTGGTTTTATTAAATCACAAATGTCAGCAGCATGATGCGTAAAATCATGCAGATCCACGTCACGAGCTTCAGTTAACGTGCTCCGATCTCCAGAGTGATCATGGTTCAGCTGGGTGTTGGTGCCAGTTTGAGTATTTCAGAAGCTGAAGATCTCCTGCTGGGATTTTCACGCAGAACTTCACGAAGAATGGTGCGAAAAACAAAAAACATCCAGCAGGCAGTGGTTCTGGTTCTGTGAGCGGAAATCAAACGCCTCGTCGATGAGAAAGGTCAGAGGAGAGAAGGACGGAAGGAAGGCTACGGAAACTCCAATAACCACTCTGTACAGCCGTGATGAGTAGAAAAGCATCTCAGAACGCACAACACGTCGACGCTTGAAGAACAGCAGCAGAGGAGGACGTCGGGTTCCTCTCCCGTCAGACGAGAGCAGGAGTCTGAGGCTCCAGTGGACCTGTTTTTCATCTTCACCTGAAGCTCGTGACGTGTATCTGACACGTGATTGGATAATCGTGTGAATCAGCAGGTGTACAGGTGTTCCTAATAAAGTGGAAAGTGGGTGGTGTTTCAGGGGCTCCATAAATTTCAACACAAATGTTCCTAAAATGTAAAAGGAAAACGTGATTTAATGATGTAAATAAAAAGCGTTCAATTTGCTGAATAAAATAAACGCAGTGCAGGAAATGAAATTTAAAATGATTTATTTATTTATTTATTTATTTATTTATTTATTCATTCAGCTCAGTGACGTAAAATCAGTAACAAACGTAAATGATCTTTATACAAACGTATATAATTTCCTATAAAATTTTCTATCAAATCACATCATTCAGAATTTCCGGAATATGTTTAAGATCATTTTCGGACGTTTGTTGAAATTCGAACACAAACAATAAAACTGCGGAGTTTAAAACTCGGGTTTCTGAGTCAAGGCGACTCTGAGGGGAAAATTATTCATCTGTGAATAAAAATATCATACGAGCTGAAAGTCCTGAACGCTTTAGTGCAAAAAATAAACATTTTCATGTTCGAACTTTTATTTATTTTTAGGTTTTCCCGGGTCGAGGTCGTCGTTCCTGCACCGAGTAACTTTAAGAACTGAAACTTTCCTTCCAAAATATATTTTTTAATATTTTGTTTTCTCGCATTTATTTTTTCCTTTTTTGTTTTTTTTTTAAAATGCAAGTTGTATTTGAATTGTTGATGGACGTGTGTGTCCATACATACGTCATATATTTCTTCTTCTTTTTTTTTCAAATTTTTGTCCTTTTTTGTCTTTCATAGATTTTTTTAAAAATGTTTTAATTTCAACATTTTTAGTTTGAATTTTTTTTTCAGAATGTTTTCTCTTCCCGTGCTTAACATTTTTTCCTCTCCCTTTTTTTTTTATTTAATCATTTAATTTTTTTCCCTTCCTTTTCCTTCTTCCTTTTTTCTCTCTGCCTTTCTTAGAAGTGGCTTTAATGGTTCAAAAAAGTGAACAAGATATTTTTGTTAATAAAGTCATTCAAAGACTTTCAAGGGGAAGGAGGGGGTTGAGGTGTGGGGGGGTGATTATTGGTTTAAAAAAAAAAATTAAATTAAAAAAAAAAAGGCTAAAAATGAAAAGAAGGTGCTTTAAAGCTAAAAGTGGCTCAGGGCAGAGAATGAGACGTCCGCCTGAGGTTTCATTCAGCGCATCACTACTCGCTCAGACTGGAGTCTAAAATCCACTTCAACTGATTCAACGTCTATTCAAATCGTCTACAATTAAAAATAAAAGTGTGTCCAAAATTACAGCGCGATCGCTTTCCATCAACAAAAACACGATTCGTTCAAATTCCAGACAAAATCGAATTCTTTCCATCGGGAAGCAGCTAAACTCCTCCTCGGGCCGGCCGACTCTGGGGGATCTTCTTCTCGAGGAAAGCGTGAACATGAGGCCAGATCTTATTGGTTTCAGTCCCGGTGAACGTCGCCAGAACTCCTTTACTCCTGTTACACACACACACACACACACACACACACAGCCTGAGTGTAACAGTACAGTCAGACCTTTTATCCATTTCTAGTTACATATAATACTGGTGAAACAATTTCTCTCCATCTAAAAGGGTTCTCCATCTAAAAGGGTTCTCCATCTGAAAGGGTTCTACTTGACACCTTCACCATGTCAACGATTACACACTGTTTAATAATCACAATAAATGTAACTATAAATGGATAAAAAATATCATGTCATTCTTTAATAAATAAATTAAGTTGCTGTGGTCAAGTCAGCATTTTACTACAGCAAGCAATACAAGAGTCTCTTTACTAAAAAGAGTCGTTTTGTTTAAAAGAGTCGTTTTGTTTAAAAGAATCAGTTTGTTTAAAAGAGTCGTTTTGTTTAAAAGAGTCGTTTTGCCCAAGAGTCATGTTGTTAAAGGTTCATGTTGGTAAAAAGTTGGGGGTGACAGTAACTCTGCTTCATCACAGACAGCTGCAAGAGCTCATAAGAAATGGCGCCCCATCCTCAGCCCTACCTGTAATACTCCAGAACCGGCTGAGTCTGGGTTTCATACGCCTTCAGTCTGCGGGTCACCGTTTCGGGCGTGTCGTCATCTCTCTGCGCCAACGGCTCACCTGTGACATCATCAAGACCCTGCGGTGGACACAACACACAACACACACTGAGGCATGATCATTTAATCATCAACACACACACACACACACACACACACACTCACAATTAAATAGCGTACATTAGTTTAATCTTTTTCTTTTTTTTACAGAATGTGTAAATATTTTCATACGAGGCAAGTCGAATAAAAGCTTTAATTATTATTATTATTATTTTTAGTTTGCATTGTTTATTGCAAATCGGTGTCACAAAATTGGATCACTTTTCCACCTAATCTCCATTTTCTGGAATGCCGGTGTTCCAGCGAGGGTCCGGATTCCTCTAGAGAAATATTCCTCAATTCATCTCACACTTTTAAGGTTTTTTTATTGGATTCACAGTCGTATGTTTTGCATGTTGTAGGAACAGTTAGAGCACACGCCCACAGCGTTTAAACGGATCTCTCCACACCCGCATCCTCTCATATCAGTCTCCTGCACAAACCTGGCGCGAGTTCACTTCCAGAAATAACCGCAGTTTACAGACAGACGGACAGAATTCAGGTCGTCTGGGCCTGAGCTTAGAGTCTGTCGCTAAGCAACAAATAACAACATGCCCCAAAAAATAAATAAATAAATAAATATGAGTGAGATAAAGTTTAATTTTAAAACGTCAGGGTCAGTGAATGATTTTGTAAGGTAGAAAAACATAATTAGAATTATTGCGATTCAGCACGCTGCTGCTGGTTATAGCGTACGCTCGGTTATTAGTTACTCCTTTTTCACACTGATTTCATTAGGACGCTCCTCTGACACTTCTCTCCATCAAAATGGCCGACAGCTCCGCCTCGGCACGGAGAGGGTCGGGTACGCGCGTGTTCAGCTACGCGTCTGTAGCACCCACGATTCCTTGCAGGCTGAACACGCGCTTATATCTGCTCTCAGAGGATTTTCTGAATAAGGTGTTCACACGCAACACGTTTAAACCGACTGAAACAGGAATATTCCAGGGACGGGATTCGGAATGTGCGGAATCACGATATCGTCCCGATCTGAATCGGGAAATCGGATCGCGGCGTTTACGCTCGTGACTCAGTACAAATTAATCAACGAATAGAATATCGACAAATTCCCATTAATTTCGGAATATCGATGTGGATGTAAATGTAGCTGATTATTATTTACTATAAAATTAATTCATATGATAATCGAACAATTTAAATTTCTGCAAATAAGAAAAAATTAAAAAAAAGAATTACAATTTTAAAAAGTACGATGCACCAAATGCTGTGAATTAATACTAAAAAAAAAAAAAATTATATATAAAATACAAACCAAAATATTATGCAATTCTGCACAAGTGTCTATCGTGACATGTTTAACGTCATAACAGTTAAATTACTGAAAACAGACGTGAAAGGAATCTAAAACGGATAGAAAATGGGGTCAAGGAGGAGGAGTCCTGCGTCAGAAAAACACACACACACACACACACACACACACACACACACACACACACACACACTTCAGAAAGCCTGCACTCTGCCTCTATAAACACAGCCGTATAACAGAAACGTCACTTCCTCAGACGTGACCTTCAAACCGAGTCAAAACCTCAGACGCAGTCACGTGGACGTCAGTAACTGTGACATAAACCAGCGCCGGAATTCTGCCGTGTAAACATTTATATTACATCCATACTTTATTTTTTATTTATTTTATTTAAAAAACGAGGAGCAGAGGCAGGAAATAGACAGCACTTGTTCACGGCGTGTCAGGAAGTCATTTATCGGAGCGGCTCTGCGAGCACGCGGCCCTCAGCGACTGCAGGATTCCTGCTCCACGTTCCACACGAGTATTTAACTCGGATAATCGCAGTCAGCTTTCTGGTCCGTATCCGTCTCCTGTCACGCTGCACGATCTGCACACAGGCTTCAGAATCTTACCCTGCTTCCTCGTCAGAGATATCGAACCGATAAACGAAGAGTGAAAATATTCTGAATGAAGAATAACTGATGGAATATTTCCGGTTAGGAGATTCTTTCATAAATATAAACACATTTTAACCCTATTTCTAGACATTTCTACTCATTTTTAGCTTGAAATCGTCGAGCTTCACGCTTTACTCAGCAGGCAGTAACCTTTGACCTTTCCGAAGCCTCAGAACAAAGAAGGACAAGTTCTGAGTAAGACAATCGTCCTCTGTTCTCATCTTAGCCGTGAATCTCCCCCGGGCTCTGTCAGCAGGTCAGAGGTCAGAGGTCAGAGGTCATTCCCGGGACGGGGTTTAATGTAAATAAGATAAGGTAATGAACTCATCTACAGCCTGAATGCGCTCTCATCCTGCCCCTCTGAAGGAGAGCCTGTGATTGAGGACACAGCGAGCGCTGATCTCGTCACTCACGGGGATTCTGGGAGGGTTGAAGTCGGTGTTGTAGACTCGGCCGCTCGACAGGTGAACCCAGCGAGACGTCAGGCGCTCCTTAATGATCTCGAACGGCACGTCCAGGTTGATGACCGTGTCCACGGTGAACACGCGGTCCAGACTGTCAGCCTGCGCCACCGTCCGGGGGAAACCTGCCGAGAGAGAGGGGGAGAGATGGAGGGAGAGGGAGAGAGAGAGAGAGAGGGAGGGGGAGAGACTTTCACACACCTTTATTTATGTTTACACTGTATTACCGTACATCATATTTATCTATTTAATGATATGCTGTACATCTTTAAAAAGAAAATATCGTAAACAATATCGACCTCATCGAGGATACAGAGACAGAGAGAGAGAGAGAGAGAGAGAGAGAGAAAGGAGGGGGAAGGGGAAAGAGAGAATGTGGGAGAGTCAGTGCTATAAAAAAAAGTCAGTGCTATTTTTGTGTGTGTGTGTGTGTGTGTGTGTGTGTGTGTGTGTGTGTGTGTTGTTATCTGTAAGCACCTTGGGTCTGAGAGTA
>CM074961.1:20963833-20976719 GCA_037577455.1 Pangasius macronema
ATTCGCTGTGGAGACCCCTGAAGGGAAAAGCCCAAAGAAGAAGAAGAAGAAGAAGAAGAAGAAGAAGAAGAAGAAGTACACGTGTTCACACTGAAGCATCTGATCGTGGAATCTGATGCTTTATGTAAAACCCCAGCGACGGAGTGATGATGGCGTGATGAAGATGTGAGCGTGAGAGAGAGAGAGAGAGAGAGAGAGAGAGAGTTTTACCGTCTAACAGCCAGCTTCTCTGCTCAATTTCTCGGAGGCTGGCCAGCATGAGGCGAGACATGACATCATCGGGAATCAGCTGACCCTGATCTATACACGACTTCATCAGAAGACCCAGTTCTGTAAATAAATAAATAAATAAATAAATAAATAAATAAGAAAAAGAAAATAATCCAGACAGAGAAATCTTCAACTTACATTTATACAACAATTTTAACATGCAAGTGCTCTTACACCACAGCGCTATTGAGTTCTGTGCTCTGATTGGTCAGGAGGTGTTGATTAGTTCTCTATAACAGCGGCTCTGACAGCAGCGCAGGTTTATGTTAATGAGCTCGTCTGATACGTTATCGTTTCTATAGCAACAGCTCACTCGCAGGGACGCGTACAGCGGAGGCTCCACTTAAACAGAGTTTACTGTGAGGAGACGTATTTATGTAACAGTTATGGAAGGAGTCTCCAGTGTCAGCGCTCTGTAACAGTCAGAGGTGAAGCTGTAACTTTAAGTTTCTCTTTAGAAGTCCTGTCTGCTCAAATGCGAAGAAACGCCAAAGAGTCATTGTACGCGTTCTTCGACCCTAAAAACAGATACTAACTTCAAGCGAGAGAAAGAGACTGGTGCCGGAATGAGTGTTTATAGCTGCTATAGAGTAAGCGAGGACACGAACGAACTTGTCTCATAAACATTAAACATAACTAAAAATGTAGTATATATATAAAACAAAAAGCCACCTGAGGAATTAAAACAATAAAACTCAGAAGACCACACTGGGTTCCTCGCCTGTTCCTCTTCTGTCAGCCAGGAGCAGGAAGCTGAGGCTACAGAGGATCCCCCAGACTCGACAGTTCCTCCTGACAGAAGACTGGAAATAGACCAGGCGATTTTATTCTAATCTTCAACCGTCCTGTTTTGGTGAGTCTGTGCCCTCTGAAGCCTCAGATCCCTGTTCCTGGCTGCCAGAAGAGGAACAGGCGAGGAACCCGACGTGGTCTTCTGCTGCTGTAGCCCATCTACTTCTACTAAGATTTGATGTTTTGTACGTTCCGAGATGCTTTTCTGCTCTCTTCTCACCGCTAGCCTTTAGCCTAAGAACGCCTTTGAGAAAGGAAGAAGGTGTTGTTTAGTAAGAGTACCGACCTAGCCCTTCGAGAGCGTTTCAATGCTACCTGAAATTGCCCTTTGTTTAGTGACTCTACTTTCCCCATTCTGAAGGCTGATGTGAACATTACCTGCGTCTGCACGACGCTGCCACACCATTGGCTGATTAAATAATGGCATGAATGATCAGGTGTACAGGTGTTCCTGATCAAGCAGGTGCTCCTCACATGTCCCGATTTTGGTTGTCTTCTGAACTCCCTTGCCAAAGATTCACGTGACGACAATCGAAATGATTTTATTTGTCTCCTGCCAGATGTTTGGTTCCAGCGTCACCAAACGTAGCAGGTAGGTCCGAAGCCTTTGATGATTACGCCACGTTAAGCGTTAATATCTGCTGAGTCTCGTTAACGAGATTAACATTTACTTTTCTTTTTCTTCCCACATTCTTTACACTCTGCAATCCTTCTGTTATTTGCAAGGATTTTGAACTCTCTGTAGCTAAAGGTTCACGTACAGCGCTCGTGCTGAAGCCATGATGCTCCGCTCTGTTTACTCTGGCGCGAACAGGAGCATGTTGTGATGCGTCACTAGATTTGGATGTGTGTGTGTGTGTGTGTGTGTGTGTGTGTGTGTGTGGGCAGGGGAGGAAGGAAGACTGTAGCCCAAAATAAATAAATGAAATAAAGCAACTATACATATGCAAATAAACCTTCTTTGTCTGTAACTGTAACTTTCACACACACACACACACACACACACACACACACACACCATGTCTGGGTAATCAAGGAAAGACTTCTCAAGTTCCTACTGACGAGTCCAAGTCACGTCAGGAGCCATAGTTTTAACCAGAAACCACAGGAATGAAACCTTTATGCACCGAGTTACACAGTTACACAGCTCCTAAACCTTCAGCCTGTAGCTTTCTCCCTCTTCTCCTGATGTGAGTGTGTGTGTGAGAGTGTGAGTGTGTGTGTGTGTGTGTGTGTGTAAGCGTCCTGTACAGCACATTGCAGATCTAATAAACTCTAAAAAAACATGCTTAATGATATTCAGTAAATCAGATCACAGAGAAAAGAAATAAAACTAAACAGAACTAAAGAAATAAAAGTGTTTGGGCCTCAACGCTTCTGTGAGAGTGAGATCTGTGCAGGGAAGAGTGTGTGTGTGTGTGTGTGTGTGTGTGTGTGTGTGTGTGTGTGTGTGTGTTGACGTGTAAACAGAAGATAAAGGATTGTTTTAGAGGAAGTGGACTGTAAGAGCAGGAACTTTGCAGAAAACTCAACAACTCGAGCAAGAACTTGGTTCTGATCAGCGACCCAATGAGCAGGAATCAGACTCTGATCTCTAACACTGTATCACTAACCAACTAACTAACTAACTAACTAACTAACTAACTTCTGTGTAGGAAACACACACACACACACACACACTAGGCTACTCGATATTTCACGCAGGATTAAACCAGTTCACGCAGCAACTCGATTTAAACCAGAGTTTTAAGCAGAAAACAAACAAAAACTACGCAGTAACTTGAAAAGTGCGTGAAAGTGCGTGAACCGTCACGCGCCCTGTTTCACTTTCGTGCTCCTGTTCTTCCGCTGCACGCATCAGACACCTGAGTCTCCCGCGCGAGCCCCTGCCGTGCGCGAGCCCCTGCGCGAGCCCCTGCGTGAGCCCCTGCCGTGCGTGAGCCCCTGCCGTGCGTGAGCCCCTGCCCTGAGAGATCCCCGCACACTGCCTCACCGCTCTTGGCTTTAATGTTGGCCCGTAACATGTCCCCGCTGGAGAGATGCTGCAGCCCGAAACTTTCGGTGATCCGAGACGACACGGTTCCTTTCCCCGAACCCGGCGGACCCATGATCACGGCCCGGAACAAGCTCCTCAGAACCATCTTTAATCCTCACTCAGCTTTACAGCGTGACCAAGACTTCAGCTTCCGAGCTCTCTCTCTCTCTCTCTCTCTCTCTTTCTCACAAACACACACACCCGGGATTATTACAGACACCAGTGAATCACTAAAGAACCGAATCACTCCTGAACGACTCCCTGAAGTGAGCCGATCGACAGAATCGATTCCCAAACATGAACGAATCGACTCGAGTTTTTTTGGGGGGGGAGGAGAAAAATTCCCTTAAAGGAACAGTGCAGAGAGAGAGAGAGAGAGAGAGAGAGAGAGAGAGAGAGAGAGAGAGAGCAAAGCAACAAACAATTAAATAATTCATAAACAATTAAACAAACAAAGAGATAGATAGATAGAAATACACAGATAGTCAAACAAACAGACAACAAACAGGTAGTCAGATAGACATAGAGAGAGAGCAACAAACAAACAAACAAATAAATAGTTACATAAATAGTCAGACAGACAGATAGTGTATACATGCACAGATAGATAGATAGATAGATAGATAGATAGATAGATAGATAGATAGATAGATGAATTGATAAATTGTTTAAAAAATGTATAAGATTCGGTAACAACAGGACGATGGGGGCCTTAGAGAGAAAAAGGTAGGGAGAGAGAGAGAGAGAGTGAGAGAGAGAGAGAGAGAGAGAGAGAGAGAGAGAGAGAAATATAAGATGGTTTTGTTTGATACTTTTTGGTTCTTCAAAGGAACAAAATCCCGAAAGCATCCTGAAAGCTTGCTCTGTGTCCAGGCGTCTCCTCAGTGGAGTTATGATCGTCTTTTCACTGTGTGTCAGCTTCAGCTTCAGTCACACACCTGATTTACACCTGAGACACCTGAGACACCTGAGACACCTGATCCTGCAGCTCAGAGGTGTGTTACTGTGAAACTGTCGGGGAAACGTGTGTTTGTGCTGTTCGTAGATGATGATGATGATGATGATGATGATGATGATGATGATGAAGTCCTGATTATATCCTCAACTCACTTCCTTCTGTCTGTAAACACACACACACACACACACACACACACACACACACACACACTCTACACACTGAGGTTGTAGGGTTGTAAACCTTTTTTGAAAAATGGCGAATTTTCGAATAAACATAAAACAAACATTTTTGAACATATTTAATTCCTTCTCCTGTCACTGCCTCCTGTCCAGTCCCCCGTCCTGCTCTCTGATGAAGAATAAATCAGGCTCTACAGACACCTCGATGGCAGGAGTTAGCAGTTTCTCCTACAGTTTTAAGATCATGAAGGTTTAATGATCTGAAGAGACGAGTGAACTGTTAGAAGACGAAAACACGGGTGTGAGCGAAGAGCATGTGGATTAATTAGATAAAAAAACGTCTGTGTACGTTTACAGATAAGTGACAAATTAAAGGGAAAAAAACAACAACAACAACAACGTGTTAAGAAGGAAAATATTTGCTCAGTCTGCAGAGGTGGTGTGAAGGTGGAAAGGACGTGTGAAGTGGGACAGGTTCCTTCTTTGTCCTGTGTGTTTTGGACAGTAACTACTGAAGTGCTGAGTTTCAGCAAAACACCAGAGCAGCTTTAATAAAAGCCGTGATGCGCTTATTGTTTATTTACGTCTGAATAATCGGATATTCATCCCAAAGTTATACGAATTAACACTCAGATTTCTGTTTGATGTGCGAAGGGAAATGTTCAGTGCACACAAAGTGTTTCTTTTCAACGCATGCATGTGTAGTGAAAGGATGGTTCATTTTAAACAAAAATAAATAAATACATAAAATTTTACATTTTTACGGAGCCCTGATGAATACCAGTAAAATAAAAAGCAAGATAATAATGAAATGAAAATAAAAATAATTCCCCAATAAGGAGAATCAGTAATATTCAGCTGCTCAATAAATGCTTGAGGAAAGGAGTCCAAATAAAATAAAATAAAATAAAATAAAATAAAATAATCTGTGACCTTATTTGGGCATAATGTAATAGCAGATGAATAAAAAATCAAACTAATACATACATTTAAAAAAAAAACTATAATAGATGTTTATTTTAAAAGTATGAATTTTTTATTTGTTTTAATGTTACGATATTTTGTCAAGCTAACAGACTTATACTGACTTACACTACACTATTATTATTATTATTATTATTATTATTATTATTATTATTATTATTAAATGTTAAGACGTGTATTTTCAGTCATCATATATTCGTATAATAATATATTCTTATAACTTTCTTGGAACTTCATATCATTTATCTTTATCACTGTAATAAATAATATTAATGAATGCTTTTATTTTGTGTTTAAAATACGTAAAATAACCCACTGGACCTCACGTCACACACGTCACACACGTCACACACGTCACAACAACAGACACAGTGAAGCTTCAGGACTTTGGGGATTTTCACCGTGATCTTGTATTATACTTTATTTTATTATTATAAAACTCTGTATAATGTTATATTAATATCTTTATGTAATAATAATGTAAATAGGGTGATAAAAGGACAGAATTCTTCGCCTATTTGCAGCCGTGGTTCAGTATTTTTGACACACACTCATCGCCCCGTCCTCGTGTTCGCCCTCGGTGACACACTCTCGTGAAGGCAAGAGGACGAGATGGAGTCTGAGACAGTGACGAGCTTCTCCTTCTGAGGATGAGATGATCGCTAGCAGTTCTCCACCTGCACACATAAACCACGTTCGGGCGCGCTGTCACAGGAAAACAATCAGCGCCGCGGTGGTGTGACGTGGAACGACGTGAAGCCGAGCTCCTGACGCCGTCCTCAAGCTTGATACTGTGAGATATTTTATTCCTCTTATGTGACAGCATTTTGCCAACCAATACAAAGCTTTATTTATTAAAGAAATCAAACTCGTCTGTCCTGAAGAAAAAGTTACAGCTTCACCTCTGACTGTTACAGAGCGCTGACACTGGAGACTCCTTCCATACATGTTACATAAACACATGTCTCCTTGCAGTAAAATCTGTTTATTATCAGTGGAGCCTCCGCTGTACGCGTCCCTGTGAATGAGCTGTTGCTATAGAAACGATAACGTATTAGAACGAGAGCATTAATATAAACCTGCGCTACTGTCAGAGCTGCTGTTATAGAGAACTAATCAACACCTCCTGACCAATCAGAGCGCAGAACTCAACATCGCTAGCCTACATGCAGCTAACGATCTTTTACATGTTTTGTACACAATAAAAGTTCTTATTGTTTTTAAGTTTTCTGATTATCTATCTATCTATCTATCTATCTATCTATCTAATTGAATGCTACATGTATAAAACATATATTATACATATAACAAGGCATCTAAATAAAAATCAGCAAATTAAATATAATAATAAAGAGTTACATTTATTTTTTTTTTCAAATTTCAAATTAAAATTTTACTTTCCAATCATTTTTTAACTCTTCAGCAGCTAAAACCGTATATGTAGATTTGTGTGTGTGTGTGTGTGTGTGTGTGTGTGTGTGTGTGTGTGTGTGTGTGTGTGTGATTTATACACTTCAGAGAGTCAATAAAGAGAAAACTCAGTACTCAGGAAGGTCTCCTCAACCCCGAGTTCAGGGAGTGACGTCAAATCAAAATGGCGGCTCACAGCAGGAACAGAAACACAGCAGCACGTGTTGGCTTTAAATGAGTTGTACTGTCCATAAACACACATGTTCACGTGTTAAATCTATAACACTGACTCTACAGTTCACTGTTCTGAGGAAAATAAGCGTCACTCAGCGCAGCTAGCCGCTAGCTTGTTGCTAACAGAAGAAGAAAATGGAGGCGTCACACGCAGCATCATTCTACTTCCTGGATGAACAGAGCTGCAACTCCTAAACCTGACCACAAGAGGGCGGTGTCTGATTTGTCTTTAATCCCTTAAACCCTTTTTACGCAGATATTTTATTTAGTTTTGCTGCATTTCATCAGTTATAAATGATAACACCTTTATTATCACAGCCTGCTAGTATGTAAGAACTATAATTACAATTATATTAAATCCTTTTCACTCAGGAGTTCTGTTCTTTCCAGGTTCTTCCCCTGACTGTGAGTTGTAGTCTTAAATAATTACAGATTTATCAGCTAAACCCTTTATTAAAACTGCTCAGAATAAAAGAGATTCCGGTTCGGGAAGTGGAACTGTTCACTCGGGATGTTCATTTTCAGGTCACGTGAACCCCACCTCGCTTTTATGGCAGTTTATGATGCTATGATGTTAGAAAAGTGCTCCCTGTAGGTCAAGGTGCAGTTCATACGCCTCATTCGCAGACGTAGGAGGTAAAAACCTGTCCATGTTTTAGCTCTTTCATCATGAAGGTCATCCAAATGACAACAATACTGTTTTTCTTTCTCCTGATTAGACGTAATAGACGTGGTGCTTTACACCAGACGTGACTATTCCTGTTTCTCCACCACTTTCTAAACAATCACTACTTCCTGTTCCTGTTAAACGCTTCCTCCTGCTTCTTCTTCCTCATTTAAAACGCTTCACACCTTTTGCCTTCCACCTGCTCTACAGGAAACCTTCTGATTCTAATCACAGATTTCCTTTGTTTTGTTTTTTCTTCATTTTTCCCCTACTTCCCTCCTGGGCTCCGCTTCTCCTCCTGGTCTTGAGGTTCTTTCTGCTCCAGACTCTCAGAGCTCTCTGTTCTTCTGACTCTGATTACTGGACTTCCCTCAAATAAACACACTTTATACACACACTGTTCCCTCCTGCTGCTGTACAGATTTACATATAATATGCAACACTTTATTATCATGCACAGTACAGGCTTCTTATTAGTGCAACAAAAAAAAAAAAAATACAGCTTTTGCGTAACATAAATGCAAATCAGAGCACACATGGAAATCTGAAAGGTCTTAAAGGTGCAGTAAGCGAGTTTAGCAAACGGTAATGCTGCGTTTGACTTCACTCGGAAGCTCCAGATTGAGGAGAAAAACGTGAACGTCTCTATGAAAGTGTGTGTGTGTTTTCTAGCAACATTTACATTTCCACTACAAAGTACAAACACTGTAATTATACAGAGAACCGAATCCAGAACGTTCTCCAAAATTCACACCACTGAAGTCTCCACTTCCAGCTCAGGGGGCCGTCGATCAAAATCTCACTAACCAATGAGAGGAAAGCGCTGTTAAGCCCCGCCCACACGACAGGTTTGTGCCAGAAAGGTGAACGTAAACACGCAGAGCGTAGAAAATAAAACGTTAATAAAGAGAAGGCTGTTTATCTGAAGGCCGTGTTACATTTTCGCTTCTGAGTGCGCTGTGTTCAGCTTCAGAGACTTTTTCTTCTCTCGCTGTATATTTTTTTGTTCGTTTCTTGAAATGTTATTACGTTCAACACTTTTGGCACAAATTTAATTCCTTAAGTTCGAGTATAGCATAAACCCTTCAGTGTTCCCTCTAAAGCCACGCCCACCAACCCGCAGACCCACGTGTCACGTGTTGGCTGGAACCCCTGAATATTATCTCAGCATGATTGACAGGTGCCTCCTTGTCCTTGACGGGTTGCATGTTGGTCCACAGTCGGAAATATCCCACACCAGTGTTCTGAAAAATCACTGACCGCACCTTTAAAATCTGCTCTATGGTTATTACCCAGTCATCATTACTGCTTCATGATCTTATCATCTTTTTATTTATATTTATATATATATATATGGACCCAGGTGATTATTTTGTGTTATATAAGACAATAAATTGCTAAGTCAGAGCTATTTTTGACCCGTGCAGTCATTACGCTTATCAAACTTCAGAGATATTAATAATTTATGAGTCTTCTGGGACGTCGCTTACCCGTGCTCTGTTGGTGCTTCAGGAGTGATCGTCCATGATGTCATAGCGGGTTTAATGACTCACCGAGGAGCGGCTATAACCTCACAGTCTCGCTCCTTCACTGAGCCTCCTGAGACGAGCCATGTGGTGAGACGTCATGCACAGATTACAGTCAACATTCTGTGAAATATACAGTACGTTTCTGTTCAGTCTTCATTGCAGCTCTGCATATCAAATTCTAACTCTTATACAATGTTGATTTTCAGCTATAATTGTTTACAGAAAGCATTTAATCCACTCCTCATTCTTTTAATTGACATCAGTGCAAAGTCCAAACTCCTGTAAATAGCGATTTATTAATCAGGTGTGTTGAAAAATGCGCTCGATTAGAGCTGCTGTTATACCTGAGACCCTCAAGTGTCTAATAAAATCTGATTAAACAGAAAAACCGGACTACAGCCGACATCTAGAAACCAGCATACACCAAATTTCAGCGTACATGAAAAATATTTATGGATATAATTTTGCGATCTGACTTTATTTTCACATTTTTAATACATCTGTCTAATTTAATATGTGTTAAGATTAAAGTGGCACATCCACTCATTCACATGAGTCACATTACATTACACACAGTGTGTGATTGAACTAAAAAAAATGAATAAAAAACATTTTAAAAAACAATATATACATATATACATATATATCAACAAGCAGTGATCTGCGGGGTCCAAGCACTTCTTGCAAATAACGCTTCCAGTGGCGAGCTCTTGCTCTTCCATCGAACAATAAAGCGTGCGTATGCATTATTAGCGTGTTTTGTCATGACAGTTCAATGCTAGTTGTGTAGAATGCATGCAGAAATCTGATTGGCTGAAAGCGGCCATGTTTTCGAAGTAATCCAGCGATGATTAGATGCAGCACATCAGATTTCAACCAGAATTTTGGTTCCTGAGAAGCAGCGATTTGTGCGTAACTCCGCCCCCTTGTCCATGACCACACCCTGACTTTTACAGACGTCCTCAGAATCGTGTACTGAACCAGTCAAGTTTCAAGTTTAATTAAAATCCACACGACCAATCATGAGTTACAGCTAATCGATCGTTACGGCTAAACCAGCCCCACCTCCTCAGGGTTGATGGATAGTAAGTTATATTTTATATAGAGATCTCTGAGAAGGCTTGGGTTTTATAATTTAAAGTGTATATTTAAAAAGAAAATCCAATGTTCAGTGTGTCATTTATAGTTTGTTTAATAGTTGGAGGGTTTTCTTTCTTTTTTCCAGTTTAGCAGGAAACGTTCATTAGACCTCACTGAAGTCTGCAGCAAAGAGACAGAAAAAAAAAGCTGTCCTGTGGTGTTTAATCCCCAGAAATCGAAAGCGAGTATTTACTTCCAGGCCGTGGGCTGCTTTAAGGTGAGATGCAGAAGAGAGAGAGAGAGAGAGAGAGAGAGAGAGGGAGAGAGAAACAGAAGAGAGAGAGAGGGAGAGAGAGAGAGAGAGAGAGAGAGAGAGAGACTTCCAGGCTGTGGGCTGCTTTAAGGTGAGATGCAGGACGTTAAACGCTGTAATAAAGTTCTCGCTGCTGAAGAACTGGATTTCACACAAACTGACTTTTCCCAGTTAGTGCAACGAGGCAGAAAATGGAGCAACCATGTGGAGTAATGCAGGTCCAGAACACACTGTGATTTCCCATCAGAGCACCACACACACACACACACACACACACACACACACACACACACATATATACATAGAGAGAGAATAGAGAGAGAATGATATATAAACATACATACTGATAGAGAGAGACAGAGAGAGGGATAGATAGAGAGAATGATACACACACACACACACACATATAAATATATATACACATATACACAAACACACAATAATAACAATAGAACTTTCCCGGAGTCTAATTTATAAAGCCGCTTTATAGCACGTTAGTGTTTGAAAATGAACAAAAACACACTTTATAATGTAAATTATACTATAACTTTATGCTGTTTTCTGATTTCTGCATCATTACGCATCATTCCTTAAACCTTCGGGTTTTATACGCTCATACAAACGATCCACACATACAACAATCACTCAGACATTTCATCTTGTGTTATTTTTTAATGTCATTCTGGTATCGGTTATCGTGATCTGATTAGTATCGCGATGTCCGCGGTGAGTGACAGTACCGTGACAGCCCTGGAGCCGGACCGGTGACGTGCAGTACATACTGGAGTTTAATCTCTGACCGAGAGCGAGGCTTTACACGCTTTAAACACTCATTTCAAACAAATAAGACATTTTAAATCAACTTATTTAAGAAATTAGTAAATTATTGTGCTGATTTGTGTTTAGATTACTAACAAAAAGCTAAATATACTCATATTTACGGCTCTTATGAGTAAATGAATAAATACAGGACCTGGATTTTAGAAGAAAAACAAAAAAACTCCTTTTAACAATAAAGAATAGTGATAATATAACAGATGAGTGGTTTATTAACTATTTATTAATATTTATATGGGAAGATTTCAGGAAGTATTTGTGTATATTTAGGGTGAAGTTGCTAAGTTGACTTAGCAAGACGAGAAAAGCTAGCTAAAATGTTAATGTTAATGTTAATGTGTAGCTTCTTAGCAAAAAAAAAAAAAAAGAAAAAAAAGATTTATTTAAACCAGTTAAATGTTTTTATAAACCGAACAAGACAAAACAAAAATTCAGGACACAAGGCTAAAGCACAGGACCGGCTAATCTGGTTAATAGATATAAATGACTCTATGGAGCTAGCTTAGCTTAGCATAGCTTAGCTTAGCTTAGCATAGCATAGCATAGTGCATAGTGATACAGAGGCTTCATCATTCCGAAGAATATCAACACTAATTCATAAATATTCACTAAATGCTTCATTCCGAGGTATAAAGCGCTCTGGAGATACCGAACACGGAAATATCATGCTGTTAATAAACAGAGAAAGTGTTTCTATACACACACATATACACACTAATGATATTAATATTAATATTAATAATAATAATAATAAATGAGCCTCGCGCGCTACTTACACGTAGATGATGGACATGAAATGCATCAGCCAGAGAACAATAAATAAAATAAATCCGAAGATGGAGAAGCCCTGCATAGCGAGCTCCAGCAAGGCCATGGTGCACAGACACCACCGGGCAGAGTGTGTGTGAGTGTGTGTGTGTGAGTGTGTGTATGACAGACAGTGTGTGTGAGTGTATTGGCAGTGTGTGTGAGTGAGTGGGTAGAAAAGGGGGCGGGGCTAAAAACGCATCCTGTTGAGCGCATGCGCAGTGGGCGTGTCAGCTAGAGATGACGACAGACGGCTCCCTGCACAGACCACGCCCACCAGCAGCTCCTGGCCACCGCATGACCCACAGGATTTTATTATACAAATAATACGTTCTCTCTTTCTCTTCCTCTCTATCTATCTATCTATCTATGTATATATATATATATGTGTGTGTGTGTGTGTGTGTGTGTGTGTGTGTGTGTATATATCATTCTCTCACTCTCAATATATCTCTCTCTCTATCTATCAGTACATATATGTATATATCATTCTCTCTATCTATCTCTCTCTCTCTGTCTCTATCAACATATATTTCTCTATCAATCTATCTATCTATCTATCTCTCGCTCTCTCCCTCTATCTATCATCTATCCATCTATCTATATGTGTGTGTATCATTCTCTCTATCTATCCCTCTCTCTGTCTCTCTCTATCTATCAGTATATATGTTTATATATCATTCTCTCTCTATTCTCTCTCTATGTATATGTATGTATATATATGTGTGTGTGTGTGTGTGTGTGTGTGTGTGTGTGTGTGTGTGTATATATGTGTGTGTGTGTGTGTGTGT
>CM074961.1:20976819-20984319 GCA_037577455.1 Pangasius macronema
CTCTCTCTCTCTCTCTCTCTCTCTCTCTCTCTCTCTCTCTCTCTCTCTCTCTCTCTCTCTCTCTCTCTTTCTCTCTCCCTCTCTCTCTTCTGTTTCTCTCTCCCTCTCTCTCTGTGTCTGTCTCTCTCTCTCTGTCTCTCTCTCTCTCTCTCTCTCTCTCTCTCTCTGTCTCTATGTCTGTCCCTCTGTCCCTCTCTCTCTCTCTCTCTCTTTCTATCTTTCTCTCTCTCTCTCTCCCTCTCTCTCTCTCTCTCTCTCTCTCTCCCTCTGTCTCTCTCTCTCTCTCTTTGGTAACGTGGTGTCTGTCGTGTGATCACGCTCCGTTCGTAACGTGGCGTCCGAGGTGAAAGAGGTTTGTAGAGTTTATTCCGATGTCGTACAGCCGATGTCGTTGAACAGAATGGCGTGCGGTTGTCATGGTGAGCTGCTCAGCGGTGGAGAAATAATCAGTGCTTTAATATTTGATATTTGAGCTTGTATATATTTCCCTTGAAGTGTGAGATTTAACGAAACTCGCCGAGCGTCGCTACGACACGTTCTGTTCTTACTGACGACAAACTTAAAACAAAAAATGAATCCATCGGTGACGCAGAGTGACGTGGAAACGGCGATGAAACCGAGCCAAACGCCGCGGGTCCTGCGGAAAATAAAAATAAACCCCCCAGCTCGTAGCTAAAGCATCCTCTGGAGCTGAGGTCATCTCACACACTTAACCACGTAACGATCTCGTCATAGCTCCAGATTAGAGTACGGGGGTCAGTAGCTTGGGTAATTCTGTTTCCAGGCAACTGGAACACGTCAGACTTTAATACTTATGAAAGTGAGTATTTTAATTTTGTAATGAAAGTCACTAAATACTCAGCGAACCGCACACACTCATCCTTGCTTGCCTGCTAGCGGTTTGTTTGCGAGTGTGACGTGTTTTTGTCACGGATGCGATGCTGAGCTGAGTATAAACACACACTCAGCCAGGGACGCGACCGAGCGCTGATTCAGCTCTGTTTACGGTCCCTCAGTAGGTCATAGTTTATAATAATAAATAAACAGCACGTTGTATCCGGAACGTTTAGGATTTGTTTTCTCCAGAATCGTTATTACACGTGAAACCTGGCAGATTTAAAAACAAATGAGTCTGGAAGTGGAAGAAGCAGAGTTTCAGTTTTAATATTAATCTCCACAATCCAGTCACGAGGTTCTTCACTTCTCCACTCCCTGCTTGTGTGTTTATCCGGCTTTCCCGAAACTCCTCGTCCACGGCCTTGCTCATTTCCTGGGAATTCTTCATGACCGTAATGAGGGAACGAGTCTGAGAGTGTTCCGGCATGTCGGAGAGAATCGTTTCCTCTTCACTGGGATAAAAAGAGGGGCTTTGTTTCGGAATCTCGTGTCAAAGTCGGACGTCTGAGCTCACTAATTACTTCTCTGTGTGTGTGTGTGTGTGTGTGTGTGTGTGTGTGTGTGTGTGTGTGTCTACATCTACATATGTACGATCTCAATCTGTTTTTCCAGTTCTGTGCAAATTAGACATTGTGACCGATCCAAGCAGTGGACTCGGACGATTCCTTCGGACCAATCCCGCGCTCCGACGTTTCTTCAGCTCCTCACTCGGAACCTGCGATTAGTTCACGCAAATCGTAACGCGTAAATCACGCACACAACTCGAGGTTCACGCTCATTGGTGCGTTATTTAATTTGTGTTTAAATAGATAGCTGTAGGAGATAATATGTAGGCTAGCTACTACCGTTTCTCGTCAGAACTGAGAGGGGAAAAATCGCTGGACAGGCCACGCCCACAGGCGACATATTACAAGTCATCGATTAGCGTGAGCGTAGATCTTTTATTTATTTATTTATTTTTGCGCATGAAGTGTCAGTGGTTTAAATAGTCGATGATTTAGGATTCTACCGACGAACCACTTGAAGAAAGTGCGAGGCAGAGGCAATCGCTGCAGCGCATTTGCAGACAGGAAATGCGAGAGCTAGCGTCGCTAACAGACGCTAATAGCTAATAGTAGCTAATCTCAATAGAGCGTACTGCACTTTCACACTTATTAGTCCGTGTGTTGATTCTGAATCAGAGTGAAATTGATTCGTTTGATTCTTTTGATTCATTTGTCGTTTGGTTTTGGTTTCACGCCAGACATCAATAACCGAACAGACGGAACCTCGGGGCGGTTCTCTAATCAGGAACCGAGTGCGATGATCCCGAGTGAACTTCCAAGAGATGCGACTCCTGACTACAGGAAGTGAATCGCATATGCTGCTGTTGTTGTTTTTTTTTTTTATTGAGCTGTAGCACCACGGAAATGCCGTGTGTGTGTGTGTGTGTGTGTGTGTGTGTGTGTGTGTGTGTGTGTGTGTGTGCGTTCCGGATACTCGGAGAAGGAAATGTTTATTTAGCGCCGGTGTTCCCCGTGATTTCCACGCATGCCTGGAGACACGGGCTGATGGAGGGGAAAGTGCGCTAAATCACACGCCTGTCTGTCTCATTTCTCTTTTATTCCGCTGTTGACTTGGTTCCGTGTGCCCTGGTCACATGGCCGGAGTTTCATCAGACAAAAACGCCAACACGCCGCGTGCGGTAACTTCCTGTGGTGATTTGTTTTCTTCTCGTGACGTCTGATAAGCTGGCATTTATCTGTATCTGCTCTCTGGACACGTCTAGTGCTTTAGCTGCTCTCCGAGGAGCAGTTTAATCTTTAACCACATGGAGATTTTTAATCTAAAATCAAACCAAAATTAAAGTAAACATCGGGAGGAAGTGGTTTACCCTAACACGCTAACACGCTAACACGCTAATCAGATAAACTCGTAAAGATCAAAATAAATAGAAGAAAAAAAAAACCCATAACACGTCAATACGCGAAGTTTCACCAGTTAATAAATTTTATACAAAGCAATAAATCAATGATTTTTTTTTAAATACTAAATATTTCTTTTATCGAGAACGTTTTATACACCGTAAACACAAATAACTTTCATTTACGTTTGTTACTTTTTTTTATTATTTATTTTACGTACGAAACTGAAACGTAACGTAACGACAGAACGATGATCCTTAAATATCGTTTGATGACGAGATGACTAACGTGGGCTTTTGTTTATATTTATCTGTTGTAGATTGTCTCAGCTTCACTGACTAACTTTATATTTCATTTAAAAAAAATTGAAACCGCGTACGGAGATCGCAAGTTGGAGACCCGACGATGCCGCGGCCGTCCGTGTCATGAGAGTAAAGGTGTACGTGCTCTGTGGGTGGGAGGGGCATATTCTCTCTCCCCTGTCAATCACAGAGGCACTAGCCAATCAGGGGCGTCCGTCAGGTCATGTATGTGGAAGAGGGTAGAAAGCGTTTTCCTCGGAGTGAGTTACACTGCCCAGTGACGCAGCACGAATTAAAACCGTTCAGTTACGACGTAGCCACTTTATGACTTTTCCTAAATGTTTGTTTTCGAGCGAGTACGTAAATACACGTTCTCAGAACCACGTTTAAAATATTTACATTTTAAATGAATCAAATGTAAAAGCGTAAAAGTGACGGATCTTTTTTTTTTTATTTTTTATTCTTAACACGCAAACAGAACATCAATATCATAAGAGTCTAAATGAACGAATGCCAACGGAACTTTTTTTTTTCACGTCAGCTCTAGTTCTTACAACAGCAGCATGTCCGCCGTGCTCTGATTGGTCAGCGCTCGAGTACGTTTATAATTTGCATAAAGTTACAACTAGCTACACTTTTAATGACGATATAATATCAATATCGTAATAAATTATGTCTCAATGTTTTTGTTTTTTTTTTCTGGTATATCGCAGAATATTATTTTACTACATTTAAAACGTTTTTAGTAATTATTTAAAAAAATAACATTGAAAGGAGCTGATAGTAACGGTAAAATATTAAAAACATTAAAATAAAAAAAAATTATAAAGGAGAATAAATTTATTTCTCTTTTTCTTTACTAAATAATTTATTTAATTGTTATTTAATATTACTTTATTATTTACTATTAAATTATTAAGATAAATAAAATTTAAAAAAATCAGTTTTTATTGTTAACAAATAACAAATATATGAATATATATTTGTATATATTTTAAATTAAAAAAAAATTTACTTAATTTTTTAAATTGTAAAAAGATAAACAAATTTTTTGTCCTTACGAGTGTTAAGTATTTATTTTTTATATTTTTATATTTTTATTTTTTTAATATAAAAATAATTATTTTCATAGATAGATCATAAGCAAAGTATCATCAACAGATATTTATTTATTTATTTATTTATTTATATCATTTGAAAGCTTGTGATAAAGATCACGTATCGTGGAAATGCCGTTGAGATTGGTGATCCGATATTTCTGTCACATCGCTCAGCTCCGGAGTCGGACTCCTTCCTGACGTTATCCTACAATCCGCTTGGATTTATTTCCGTACGCAGAAGCAGTGAAACTTCATCCTCCGATGTCAGGTTCTGAACAAACCCCAGAATAAGTGCAGCGTCATCGCGCTTTCCTCATCGTCTGCCGTCTCTCTCTCCTCATCCGTGTGGGAATCCAGGGAAAATCCGGAATGCCGGGAACGTTCGTGCCGAGTCTGTTCCGTGTTAAAATAGAGATGACGAACAGAGCAGGACGTCTTTTGGGAGTTTGATTACGCATCGGTCGGGGGGAGTCCACGTTCTTCCCGAAGCGGCGGGCAGGAAGCGGCTGAGGAGTTTCGGGTTTCCGCTCTGCATTCAAAACCTTTTACTTTTTTTTTGTGACTTTTGTGATTAGAGCCAGCTGTGGCATGTTCTCCAAACCAACAGGCTTCATTCCAGGAATTTCCGCGGATAAATACTCAGCGTGAAGGCGGAATGTTAACGTCGCTAATCAGATAAAGCTCTGAGATCCACAGCACTGACCACATTTTTCCTCAGAGCTTTTCTTTAAGGGAAAAACCCAAAAATATCGGAATTTTATCGCAATCAACAGAAGTTTCAGGAATTTTGGCAGAACATTTTAGGATTTAATTGAACTTTATAAAACGTTTATAAAAATATATTTAAAAATATCAGTCACTGAAAATCTGTATAGAAAAATCTGGAAAAAAAAATAAAAACATTTTAACAGATTAAGTGCAAAATGTCATCAAAGCAGCTGCTTGGGTTCAACACACTCTTACAGTAACGATCGAAACTGTGTGTGTGTGTGTGTGTGTGTGTGTGTGTTAAACTGAGGTGTGTGTGTGTTAAACTGAGGTGTGTGTGTGTGTATGTGTGTGTGTGTGTGTTAAACTGAGGTGTGTGTGTGTGTTACACATGGAGTGTATGTGGAGAAGACACACCTATCTGCATGATTTTAGATTTCATAATTATTACATACGTCCTCTTACACACACACACACACACACACACACACACACACACACACAGATGTCATGGTGAAACTATGAGAGGCTCAGTGTGTGTGTGTGTGNATCCAGACCGACGCCATCATCAATGTAAACACACACACACACACACACACACACACACACACACACACACACACACACACACACAGATGTCATGGTGAAACTATGAGAGGCTCCGTGTGTGTGTGTGTGTGTGTGTGTGTGTGTGTGTGTGTGTGTGTGTGTGTGAGAGAGATAGAGAGAAACTGGATCTACAGCTCAACCTGTTGGATCACCTCAATTCTCCTTTACGCTTGTTAACACACTGCTGATTCATACTGCACACACACACGCAGACACACACACACACACACAGAGAGAAACAGACAGAGACTCTGCGTGTGTGTAAACATTTAAATAAACAAGTTGTCGTTAATATTAATGCACGATACTTTGTGTGCTTTATTACTTCATTCTTTATCGAGCGCAGAAGATCCGAACGTCTCTCATGGACATCGTTAAGGAGAAGCTGAGAAGCGCATTATCGTTATTGCGCGCACGCACACACACACACACACACACACACACACACACACACACACACTCTTTCTCTCTGAATTATGGGATTGTCATTTTTTCCAGCCAGCGCTGATGAACAGATGGGATCGTGTCTCGGAGCGAGACGGCGGCTATAGTATCAATATCTGCTTTTTTTTCTGAAATATCTAAAGTATCGTGATCTTATTTATTTACTTATTTTTTTAATTCAGTGGCACTGTATTGAAGCAGCTGATTTGATATAAATCTTTTTTTTTTCTTAATTTTTAAAATAAATTTTTTACAGATTTTCAGACTCTATTTTCAGACAGCTGTGATTGACTTCATCATCACAAAAAAGTTTAATAAATTAGATTTTAGAAATTATTTCACAGTTTATTGAGCTTCTGAAAGACGCAGCTGTGCAACAAGTCTGAAGAATATTTTGGATTTTTGGCGTTTCGTTGCGACAGCTTGCGCACTCGGCGAGGAAAACATGCGAGTGCTCATCACGTACTCCAATTCCTGCTGCTTGTAACCAATTACACTATTTTAAATAAATGTTTTAATGTTTTTGTTTATGCGAAAGATTTACGTTTGTGTTTGTGTGTTATTCTGCGTTATTGGTCTTTAGCTGGTGTTAAAGGTGACGCAAGAAAGTTGCGAGATTTAAAAAAAAAAAAACACATTAAACCAACATACTTATGCGTTTGTGTTGCAAGGGTTGATTACTACTGTGTGTGTGTGTGTGTGTGTGTGTGTGTGTGTGTGTGTTAGTGTTAGAGAGAGACGGATTAAACAGTCTAGACATCGTTTCGTAAAGACTGGAGGATTTAACCTTCAGTGCGTTTCTACACTTTCTAGTGCTGTTTAACTCTCAGCATTTAGCAAGACTTTATCTTATTTTTATTCGCACTTCTGTTGCTACGTTGCTCAGCGTAGATGAGGCGTAAATTTCCAAGCGTTTTCCTGACATTTAGCCACGCCTATAAAACTCGTCCTGGGAAGCTCGTATTTACGAGTCGGGTAGAGTCGGAAACTCGTAATTACGACGTCAGGTGCGTTAAAGTCAGTGCACCTTCTCTTAACCAGCTACAAAAAATACTACAGCAGGTTTTTTAAACACGTTTTTTACTCTACTTCTAGAAAAGAATGAAGAATAAAGAATGTGCATCAGCTGCGTCTTGCTTTTTTAACGTTCTTAATCAAGTTACAACGTCGGCGAAAACTTTACCGCTACGTAGCCTATGATATCGTAATTGTACTTTGTGCAACAATTAGCTGGTTTTATTGTAAAAACTGCTAAATATCCGTTCAATTTCAACAAATATAACGACAGGCGCTGCTTCATTTCCTTACTGACACGCCCACAACTCGAAATTACGGCTTTGTGGCGTTCGTATGCGTTCGACTCGTTAAAAAAATACGATCTTTCCGACATAACAGCATGAACGCACCATCAACGAAAGACAAAGTGAAAACTGAAAACGACAAAATGGCGGCCAAGCGGCATTATTATTAGCACAGTAACGTAGCTCAGCCACTGCAGCGTGTCGGCTACCGCAGATACGCGCTAACTCCGCCTAC
>CM074961.1:20989319-20990369 GCA_037577455.1 Pangasius macronema
GCGAAGCGCGGAGAGGGAAAGGGCGAAGCGCGGACGGGGAGAGGGCGAAGCGCGGACGGGGAGAGGGCGAAGCGCGGACGGGGAGAGGGTGTAGCGTGGAGAGGGAGAGGGTGAAGCGTGGACAGGTCCGCGTGACGAGGACACGCATAACATCTTTATACGATCGGCAGCCAATCAGGAGTCACGCAGAACAGATCCGGAATTCTTTTAGTTTCTACTTCTTGATATGAAATTGCAGAATGAAGAGTGAAAATGTAGGACGAGGACGAGCGCGTGGCACTGGGAGAATCCGCAGTTTCCAGAGGATGAGCTTGGGAAGTTTTGTTCTCTGAATCTGTGCCTTATTACCGAGGTTGTGCTTGGGAAGTGTTTCCGAGAATCCGCATTTTCCCAACAACGTCTTTTGTGTCGCACAATTTTGCGTAAATGCCGCAACGAGACGCAGCACGCTCGCGTCCGGCCCTGCGTCTCACGAGAACGGCTTCAGCCTGGATTCCTTCAGACGGGTTTTAACCGGAAACTCGTGCCTTTGGGACATTAGCCAAGGAATTCTGTCTTAGGAAATCCTGGCAGGTGACGAAAACAGTCAGGATTTTTTTTTTTCGCAACTTCGGCTTCAGCCTTTCACACACTTCCCATAATTAATTTTTTCCGTGTGAGGGAAATGGCGTGGACGTGTCGGAGCTCGTCAGGGTAAAAATGCGGAGGTTTGACTCCAGGCGTTAAACTCGTCGTGCATGTAAACATTCCGTTACGTCTCTGAGATCACAGATCGGAATCAGCTTTAAAAATTATTCCAAGCTGCAGTCACGCTCCGGGTCGGTCCATCTCTCTCTCTCTCTCTCTCTCTCTCTCTCTCTCTCTCTCTCGCCTCTCTCTCTCTCTCTCTCGCTCGCTCGCTCTCTCTCTCTCTCGCCTCCCTCTCTCTCCCCCTCACTCTCTCTCTCTCCATCTCACTCTCTCTCTCTCCATCTCTCTCTCTCTCTCTCTCTCTCACCTCTCGCTCTCTCTCACCTCTCGCTCTCTCTCCATCTCTCTCTCTCTCTCTCT
>CM074961.1:21000187-21011927 GCA_037577455.1 Pangasius macronema
ATCCTCTAACTACAGACTTTACACAGTGTGCTAAGCTAGCGAACTCTCGTAGCCGACGTCAGTGATGGACAGATGATCTATCTGTCTCTATCTGTCTATCTATCTATCTATCTATGTCTCTATCTGTCTATCTATCTATCTATCTATCTATCTATGTCTCTATCTGTCTGTCTATCTGTCTATCTATCTATCTATCTATCTATCTATGTATGTCTCTATCTATCTATCTATCTATCTATCTATCTATCTTATATCTATCTATCTATCTATCTATCGATTTATGTATCTATGTATGTCTCTATCTATGTCTCTATCTGTCTGTCTATCTATCTATCTATCTATCTATCTATCGATCTATGTATCTATGTATGTCTCTATCTATCTATCTATCTATCTATCTATCTATCTATGTATGTATGTCTCTATCTATCTATCTATCTATCTGTCTAATGGTTTTAATAATTATGAATTATGTAATATTATTGTTACATAAATATTTTTGCATTTATTTGGTTTAATTTTTCTTTATAGTTTTTTTTAACAGCCACAAAACCACGTTCACACAGTTGCTGATCATTTCATGTTGTTTGTTTATTATAAATAAATAACATTTCCGGTTGCACTGTACGTTTTTCGTACGTTTTTTTGCGTGAACGCGTCGGACCACGTCGTTCGGATTCCTCGCTTCTTTGCAGCGTCATAACTAATTTACAGATTTACAGATTTTCCAGAGAAACGAAGAAGGTTAAAACGTCACGGGTTCCGTGCGTCCCGATCGTTTCCTGGCTTCTGATTGGCTGAAGGCGTTAACGGCCAGGCGTTCTCCGTCACAGCGTCGTATTAATGCGAGTCTGAAACCTGACGCTGAAACTGCAGATGAGTTGTAAAGCGAGATGTTTGTCTGTGGCTGCAGATGGGCGAAGCTGCGGATCAACATGCTCCCGGCCACCGTCATCGAGCCCATCTCCGAGTGCTTCGTGGCCAGTCTGATCATCGGCTGGTCGGCTCATCACATGTTCCGCTGGGACATCATGGTGTTCTTCATGTGCCACTGTCTCGCCTGGTTCATCTCCGACTACATCCAGCTGCGAGGAGTTCAGGTAACGCCCTCACGTGTCACGTGTCTGAGGCAGGAGACCACGTCTGTACGCACTCTTTACACACTCAGCATTACGAAGTCTAATGATCCGACTCCGAGCTCGATCAGACTCGGAAACGTTCATGTAAACGCCTCAGGGTCCGATCTGAACGAGCTGTCCAATCCGACTGAAGCAGGAGGCGTGTTTAATAACGGCCTTTTAATAATCCAGTAAAAAGAAAAATAGCAGACGTGTAAACATTCGCATCAAATCTTCCTTCTCAGAATCCGATCAAATGGTGGTGTAATAAGACGCAGCTCACGGTGAGGGCGGATTGAGTCCGACTATCACTCTGACTCGGATACAGGACCGGAAAAGTCCAGCGTTTAACATCCACCGGAAAGTCATGAACCTTCTGGGAAAAAAACACAAAATCGTTAAGTTATCGTACGTTAGGAGATGAGTAAAGCTGTTGTGTTTTACCGCTCACACACACACACACACACGCACACACACACACACTCTCGCCCTGCGTTTAATAAACACACTTGGATGATGCTCTGAGATGGAAATGATTGTGAACGAGACGAGCAGCCCCATTAAAAAGCTCACCGCACTCACGTGTCTTGTCGTCATGGTAACGCTGACAGTAAACCTCGCTCCGCGTGTTTGCTCGCCTCTGGGTCGCGTTGGACGTGACGTACAGACAGACGCGGGTTGATCATTTAGACAAATAAAAATAAATCTCAGTAAATTTTATTCCTAAACACGCCGTATAATACATAGACGTGATAAACAAACGTGCACAGACTGAAGAACGAGGGTTAGCGCTCAGTAGCGTTCAGTTTCATTCCGTTTCTATAGATCTCTGTTTTAGAGGTGGAGCTCCGTATAACTAACGTGCGTGATGTCATTAAATGAATCCAATATGCAAACTGTCAGAGCTAGCAAGCTGTCTTGGCTAACGCGAGCTACGGAAAAGATGGAGGTTGTCATGGTAACGTTGCGACGCATTCTGACAGGTTTAAATAAATCCGTGAGCAAACGATAAATGGTGCGAGACTGACCCAGTTTATTAGTGGCCCAGTTTATTAGTGGCCCAGTTTATTAGTAGTTAGCTAACGTTAGCGACGCTTTCTGCTTTAACTGAAGATGTTAAACATTACGAAGGTGTAAATCGGCGCCCGGTCTGGCAGTGCAGTGCAGTGCGAGCGACAAACACCAAGGAGTCCCGCCGGGCGGCAGCAAGAGGTTCGACCTGATGCGGCAGGCCTGGTTCATCCGGGAGTCCATGACCATCCAGATCTTCCTCTCGGCGCTGTGGGATCCCACCATCAGCTGGAGGACGGGGCGCTACCGGCTACGCTGCGGCGGCACGGCCGAGGAAATACTGGACGTATAAACAAAATAAATAAATAAATAAATAAAAAAGAGGGGGGGAATGGCACCTTGAAGCAGCGGACACACTTGTGACAAAACAGGAAGAGGAGGAAAAGTGGGCGGGGACAGAAATAACTGCTCATAATCATTTCACATTTACCTGTGAGTTTTAAGAAGTGAATGTTTTTTTTTTTTTTGTTTGTTTTTTTTTTTAAGATTTTTAAGAACCTGTGGGGTGTGTGTGTGTGTGTGTGTGTGTGTGTAGTCGTGTGATCGCGTGTTTGTGTACTTGGTGCTTTTGCAGGTCTCGTGATCCGAGGCTCCGAGTCCCAAAATGAGCCAATAGCGAATGACGTAGGAGAGGGCGTGTCTTAGCGTCGTTCTGAAGAAAGAAAGAAAAAAAAAACACAAAAAAACAATTCTTTAAAATGAATTTTATTTATACGTTTTAATGTCCTGTGGTTCTGAACAGCGCCGCGCGCGCCGGTGTATCGCTGCAGGTGATTACAGTGGGGGTGAAGCGACACCGAGACGGGAAGCACTCCGATATCCCATATCCTTAACGTTTATTTAAGAACTATGCGATGCTACGTAACGCCGCGTGTACGTTTTATGACGAAATTACCGCCGTCTGGACATATTTCACGATTTTTCTAGTTTCGTTTAGGGACTAATAACTATAAATTTAATCGTCGCTCGAGTAAAGTCACAGCTACTCATGCTTTTTACAAACATCGCACTCGTCCTGAAATCCTCTGTTCTCGTCTGTTCTCGTCTGTTATCGCTCTGTTATCGTTAGCGTAGTGGATAATCACACTGGGAAATTAAGAAATCGCTAATTTATGCGTTTCGTGCATTTTTTTTTTTTTTTTTTAAAGATGTTGGATGTCTGAACGTGTAAAAGTTGATCCACGAAAAAAATAATAATAACCTGGACCCTTGGCGTGACGGGAGCTCAGTCAGTATTAGTGAGATTTCAGTTACAGTTTAAAACATTTCCACCACTTCAGCCATAAATATTTACGTGACACTAGGATTTAGTTTTAGTTTTCTTTCTTTTTTTTCACGCTTTCTTTTGATCTCGTACAACAAAAAGCTTTAAACCGAGCTCAGGTTTCAAATTCAGCGCGTCACATCGACATGCACATCATTTCCTGGCTGCTGATTGGCTGAAGCGTTAACGACTGAACGTAGTAACCGTATTAACATTAATCTGATGAACCCAAACTGAAACGAAATTTTCAGCGGCTTTCGAAATTTAATTTTGATGTGAATTCCGTTAAAAAGCTTAAACATGGAGTGAAATCAGAACCGCGAGAAAGTGTCATGTTTAAAAGAATCAGCAGAATTGGTGTCAATTTAACTTCTTAAATTCAGGTTTAAAAAAAATAAACCGCAGAAAAAAAAAAAGAATTAGGTTTCCAAAAAAAAAAAAAATCAGCTACTGTAAAAAAAAATAAATAAAATAATAATAATAATAATAATAATAATAATAATAATAATAATAATAATAATAATAAAATGGTTAAAAAAAATCCAGATATAAAAAAATGACATTTAAATAAAAGAACAGCTTCAGTTTTTTTTTTTTTTTTTTTAAATCAAGTTTAAAAAAAAAAATCTTCAAATATTTCAGAAAAATAAATCAGCTTAAAACAAAAAAAAAAAACAGTTTATGATATGTAAAAAAAATAATTAGGTTGTGATATTAAAATAAAAATTCAGGTTAAAAATATCAATTAAAAAAAATCAGTAATAATCAGGTTAAAAAAACGGCTTCAGATATTTATGAAAATATTTACAGGATTAAAAATTAGTGCTTTAGATTGACATGGCAGTAAAAATTAAATTTATGAAATACAATTACACTCCAGAATTTATTTTTTTTTAATGGAGCACGAAAGTGATTCAGATTTACAGAATCCAAATCCTAGTGCCATAAATATTCCGTTTACACCGCGAGGGTTTTGATGGATGATTTAGGGCTGTTGTTGTTGTTGTTGTTGTTGTTGTTGTTGTTGTTGTTGTTCCTGAATTTGCTGCCTGACCCGCTGTGTGCGATTCCTGATTGGAGGTGAACCGTGACGGACAGTTACACATCAACATAACGTCATTTTATCTTATTCTGTTTCCCTCCGCGCACGCGCACACACGCACACACACACACACACACACACACACACACACACACCGCTATGCTGAGTACTTCCCGAGAGCCGCCAAGCCTAGCCAGCCTAGTCCACACAAACCCTACTTACTTGACTGACTTTCGTACAGAGTGTAGCTCCACCCCCTGACCTGACCGACGCCCCCGTATCGCCGTCAGTGTGGCGCGTTTCTCTCTCGCCGTGTTGACGCGCTCATGACACGACGCACATTCCTCTGTTCCTCTGTGTGAAACGTTTTCTTTTTTTCTTTTATTTTCTCCCCACTTGCTCAGTCAGTCAGTCTCTCAGTCCGTCAGTCAGTCAGTCAGTCCGTCAGTCAGTCTCTCAGTCAGTATTCCCGAGACGTTTGCCGTTTACCTCGTGGAAGTGTTTTTGTTTTTTTTTTTTATTGAATCCTGTTGCATTTCAGTGAGTGCACAGCCTTTTTTTTTTTAAACCCGGTGATGCATTTCAACTTAAATTACAATGTGAAAGCTGATCTTTTGCGCCTCCTTGCAAGAAAATAATAAACTTATTTATTTAAAAAAGAAAAAAAAAACACTTCCCGTGTCGTAAACTCAGACCTGCCAACCTTTACGCACTTTCTTTAACCTCGGAGTACGCTGCTACGCGTAAAGTGTCTCTCAAAGATACACGCCAAGAGTGTCGTCTTTTTTCCCTTTTCTTTTGTATTCACGGGTATTCGCCGGAAGCCCCGCCCCCTTTCCGCACGGCTCGCGTTAGTAATCTCTCGTCTTGATTTTTCCCGCTCGAGAGATTCACCGATGCGGCGCTCTCGCTTTCTGTCGCGGTGAACGGAGAACGCTTCGAGTTCATTACCGTGAAATAAAATCCATCAGGGTGTGTTTCGCTTAGCTAACATTACACGCGTATGTAGCTAACGTCAGATTTATTAAGGACACGCGGAAGTTTTTTCAGCTGATGAAATGCTCGAAAGCGGCACTTTTTCACCCGGAAGGCCAGAATAAGAGCTACATAGAGTCGATCTACAACGACGTGCCAAATCCAACACTTTACAAATAATCTTAACAATAGCGATGATTACAGAGTGATTAAAATGGCTCGTGCTTTCCTGCGAAAGTTCCTGCGATGTTTTCTGACGAACTTGGTTGGTTCACGTTCTCAAAATAAAAACAGTTGTTTAAACTGCCGTGACCGTGACCGTGAAGCCTGAAGGAAACGTGTGACGTGACACATGAGCATCGTAGCACGCTCCCGGACGAAGAAAGGAACGTAAAATCCTGCGTGTAAATTCTGTTCGTCGTTGGCAGGTCTGTACATCAGCGTGCTGCTCAAAGTTCTTAGAGGAAACCTCGTCTTTTTCCCACCCACGCTACTTTTTACTTTTCAAATAGCTATGTGTGGATCTCTGACTCCGCCCCGGATCCTGCCCCTGACCACGCCCCCTGACCACGCCCCCTGCACCGATGCTGACAGTATTATGCTGGAGAAGGTACATTTTATTGCAGTTTTTTCCTCGTTCACTCTACTAACGGGAACTAAACGTGACGTTCGGTGTCTTGTGTAAAACCCAACGCTTCACGTTTTTCACGTTTTTCACGTGTTCAGTGTCACTGTACGATTCCTCTCTAGACCCTCGACAGCTAAAGAGGGATTTCTAACTAACATCAGTCAGCAATAAAAGTCTTAAAGTCCCACTCGGTTTTTCCTGTGAAACACACACGCTGCACATGTGTATAAATATTACTCCTATACGTACATATATACATATTGTATATTTACACACACACACACACACACACACACACACACACAATCTCTTAAACCTTTATCAAACATTTCAAAATATCTTCACGAGCATTCTAGTCTAGTAGTGTAGTTCAACAGCGTGGAATAACAATCTACCGCTGTGATGCATGTAAATAGGTGTGTGTGTGTGTGTGTGTGTGTGTGTTGCTCTGCTGAGAACGCCGCTGTATTGATTAGAAATATTACTATGTGCATTTTTCAATTTTTCCATTTTCGGTTCACGACGCATATGACGCACTGTACATGAGCAAGAGTGTTTGAGGTGTGTGTGTGTGTGTGTGTGTTTGAGGTTTATGTAAGGCGTGTGTGCGTGTGTGCTCGTTTGACCTTTTTTTCAATACTGTGAGTGAGTGTATAGTTGTGTAGCTCACGGTGGGGAACTGGACATCATGGTTTTGTTTTAGTGTACGTCTGTGCAGTGATGCTCTGTGTGCTTGACTGAACTGGTGTGTGTGTGTGTGTGTGTGTGTGTGTGTGTAAGTAAAAGGCTGGTGGTTGTGGCCCAACACCAAATTCCAAATTGGGGTCATCTTGTTTTTCCCGCTTTAACTTGACATCACCATATCGTGCGTGCGTGTGTGCGTGTGTGTGTGCGTGTGTGCGCGCGTGTGTGTGTGTGTGTACACATCCGTATCTCTAAACACAGCACTAATGAGATCTTTCCGTTATTTCTGGCCCGAACCCCAGCCCCGTGGTGTGAAGCGGGCCGTGTGAGACGGTGTGTGTGTTCGATGTGCTGTGACGCCACCAGCCGCGCTTCTAGAAAAGTCCAGTTGTGATCCACCGTCACTTATTTTACACTCGATGCTGAAGACCTGCTTTTATATACAAAATAAAAACATGTACAGAATATTTATGAATTTTGTTTCGATTGTTAAAGTGTTTAATGAAGCTTAATTTATTCCTGAGCTGGACTTTTTTTTATTTCCTAGTTCCTTTCTTTTGTGTTCTTTTAATGTAGAGAACTTTTTTTTTTTTTTTTTTTAATTCTACATGTTCCTGTTTTTTTTCTTCCCTGGATGTCGCTGTGTTTAGGAGGGAAAAAACTTCTAAACTGCAGCAGGGAAACTGTCCTTAAATTAAAGCTTTATCAAACCACTGAGTCCGGAGTCGACCTCACTGTGTGTGTGTGTGTGTGTGTGTGTGTGTGTGTGTGTGTGTGTTTCACTACACCAGACTACGGGTTCTTAGGCTCCTAAAAGGGTTTACTTGTAGGACTAAAGGGTTCCTCTTGGTGGACTGGTGATTAGGTCCCTGGTGGACTGGTGGTCAGGCCACAACTCACCGCTGCGGACTGGGTTCGATTCCCGCCCAGGGATCCGACCCCTGCCACTGGGGTTGCGTGCAACAGTGCGGTCTCAGCGCCGGTCCCAAGCCCGGATAAAACTGGGGAGGGTTGCGTCAGGAAGGGCATCCGGCGTAAAAACTGTGCCAAACCAAATATGCGGACCAACGATCCACTGTGGCGACTCCTAACGGGAGCACCTGAAAGAGGAGCTTGGAGGACTGAGGGTTCGTAGGTTCTTAAAGGGGTTCATCTTGGAGGACTGAGGGTTATTGGGCTCCTACAGAGTGTTCTGCTTGGAGGGTTCTTATGCTCCTTAAAGGGTTCTGTTTGGAAGACTAAGGGTTCTTATAAAAGGGTTCTATTTGACCCCTTCACCATATTCACGATTACACGTTTTTTAATCTGTGTACAGCGGACGCTCCACATAAACAGATTAAAAATAGAAACAATAACGTATCAGGATTTTACAATTTTACGTTCCTTCGCATCAGAAGTATTGGCAGGGAACGCGCGGAGTGGCGGCAGGGAACGCGAGGAGTGGCGGCAGGGAACGCGAGGAGTGGCGTTAGGGAACGCGAGGAGTGGCGTTAGGGAACGCGCGGAGTGTCGTTAGGGAACGCGCGGAGTGTCGGCGGGGAACGCGCGGAGTGTCGTTAGGGAACGCGAGGAGTGTCGGCAGGGAACGCGGGGAGTTTCGGCAGGGAACGCGGGGAGTGGCGTTAGGGAACGCGAGGAGTGTCGGCGGGGAACGCGGGGAGTGTCGGCAGGGAACGCGGGGAGTGGCGTTAGGGAACGCGGGGAGTGGCGTTAGGGAACGCGATAATGATCAGAAGGTAACGTAACTTCTTAAATCATTGTGAGGTGATGAAAAGTCATTAAAAATGACAGAAATATAAATCTCACGGTGAGCCTTTGGGAGCTCAGTACAGGTCAGCTTATACACCATGTTTATGTTTGTTTGCTGATAAAAGTAGAAGCTAAAGCTCTGGGTTTTTTGTCCCCACATTTTTTCTTCCTTTTTGAGGTTCATTAACAGACTTTCAGCTGTTAACTCAGGCGCTGCGTGCTGAATTATCTGGGCTTCTAGTGGCATCAGATACACATCAGCCGTGTGTGTGTATAAAAATGTGTTTCTGTGCCCGTCTGTCTCTCCCAGTTGCTCTCTCTTTGTATCTTCATGTATGTTTTTTTTCACTGTCTGTATCTCTCTCTCTCTCTCTCTCTCTCTCTCTCTCTCTCTCTCTCAATCCATCTCTGTGCCTCTGTCTATCCGTGTCTCTCTCTTCCTCCCTCTCCCTCTGTGATACTACGAGAATTCTCTCCAGACTAATTAAATCACGAGCTCTGATTGATGAGTTTTTCCAGGCGTGTGGAGGATCTGGAGATGTTCGGGGCCGTGTGGGGCCGTGAGGAGGCTCTGTGCTCCGTCGTGGAGGAAGAACTTCATTTTACACCAGCGTTAGCCCGATCGAAACATCACAGCTACATACTCAAACTGCTCACTCTTAGGTTTAGCCTAATTTCTTTAAATGCCTTTTTAAAGAATATTTATTTATTTATTTATTTACTGAGTAACTGATCTTACCGTGTAAAATGTGACTTGTGTAAAATAAAGGACTGTAAAAGTCAAAAAAATCTCTGTTTTACTCTCTCTCTCTCTCTCTCTCTCTTTATCTGAAAATAAAGAGAAATAAAGGTCATCTGTGGATACACACATCATGAGATGATATTGATGAAATTCAGAAACTTTTGAACTTGACCATTTTTGGTGTAATATTTGAGATAATAAAGGAACGTCTGTTAAAACCGAACACAATAAACATGTGCACGGCTCGGGTGGGTGTACATATTTTTTCACATTTGTTCATGTTTGTTCCTGTTCTATGCGCTGTGGGTTCTGCGGGCCGGCCTGAAGACCACAGGAAGCAACGATTATTTCCTTTCATCATAGCTTTAGGTGCGATGTACACACATTAAATGTAAGTATAAACTGGTAAACAAAAAAAGGATGATCTTTAATACACTAAAAATCATTAGCAGATGGTGTAAGAGGAATAAAACACTCAGGAGTGTGCTGTTATAGGAAAATAATCAACTTCAGTAACAGTTGCTTTTAATCACACCATCCGGTCATTGATTATTTTCCTATAACAGCATGTTGTTATGTTTAATGTTTATTTCTTATGTAAAAGTATTGGAACAGCAAGGCCAGTTTTATTGTTTTTGCTCTACACTGAAGAGATCTGGGTTTGAGATGAAAAGACGAATATGAGACGATTGATGAGAATTACAGCTTCCATTTCCTGATAGTTACATCTAGACGTGTTAAACAGCTTAGAACATGGCTCCTTTTGTTCGAACCCAACCATTTTCCAAGTGATCAAAAATATTGGAACATGTGACTGACGGGTGTTTCTTGTTGCCCAGGTGTGCTCTGATAGATCTGAATGTTTATTCTTGGTTTGAGTCCTGGGTTTCATGTGTGAAGACTGCATTTGTTGTTAAAAAGGATAAACCAACATGAAGACCAGAGAGCTGTCCATGGGAGAGAAGCAAGCCTGAGAACTGAGGGACAAGCATTGGGCATAGCCAATGCGACAATTTGAAATGACTTATAAAAGGCAGAAACCACTAGTGTACTAACAATCAGACATGGAACAGGTCGGCCAAGGAAAACAGCAGCTGTTGATGGCAGAAACATTGTGAGAGTTGTGAAGAAAAACCCAAAAACAACCTCCAGGGCAGTGGTGAAGGTATCACTATCCACCATTTGAAGAAGACTTCAAGAGCAGAACTATAGAGGCCACACCACAAGATGCAATCCTCTCATCAGCAATAAGAATCAGAGATGATCCACAAAAACTCTGGAACCAAGATTAATCTCTACCAAAGTGATGGAAAGGCCAAAGTGTGGAGAAAGAAAGAATCTGCTCATGATACAAAACAGATGAGCTCATCAGTCGAGCATGGTGGAGGTAGTGTCATGGCTTGGGCTTGCACGGCTCCTTCTGGAACAGACTCACTAATCTTTATTGATGATGGAGCTCATGATGGTGGCAGCAGAATGAATTCAGAAACCTACAGAAACATTCTGTCTGTCAATTTACCGAGAAATGCATTCGGTCTAATTGGGAGGAACTTCATCATGCAGCAAGACAACGACCCAAAACACACTGCAACACAACACACTGCAACACAACAAAGCACTTCATCGGGTGGAAAAGTGGAAGGTTTTAGACTGGCCGAGTCCATCATCAGACCTTCACCCACCTGAGCAGCATTTCACCTCCTGAAGAGGAGACTGAAGGGAGAAACCCCCCAAAACTAACACCAGCTGAACGAAGCTGAGCTACAAGTCTGGAAAAGCAACACAACAGAAGAATGAAGCAGTTTGGTGTCAGTGGATCATCGGCTTGATGCAGTTATTGGAAGCAAAATATACGCAACCAAATATTAAAGGTTATTTACTTTAATTAACTATCTGTTCCAATACTTTTGCTCATCAAAAGATTGGGTGTTTCTGCCACTAAAGCTGCCATGTTCTAAGCTGTTTAACACGTCTAGATGTAAATATCAGGAAATTAAACCTGACGTTCTGATCAATCGTCTCATTCCTCTTTTCATCTCAAACCCAGATCTTCAGTGTAGAGCAAAAACCATAGAAGTGGCCTTGTGTTCCAATACTTTCGGAGGGGAGTGTATATCTGTAGCCCAGTCACTGCAGTTAGAATATTTACTGTCCATCAGTGGTGTATAATCATAAAATTTTGAGATTTTTTTAAACTTTCAGTTCTTTTACCTCACAAATAACTTACACCAATAAATAATTTACTACAATATTTACAGTTAGTGGGTGACAGTTAGCGATTTCTAGCCACACATCTCGTCACTTGGTCAGCTCCTAAAATAATTTAAACGATAATTATTTATATCTATTGATAATTATATTATATATAATATTTATATATTTTTGATGGGGAAGTATAGGGATGGTCAGAGGGAGTTGCACTGTGTGTTCGTAGACTTGGAGAAAGCGTATGACAGGGTGCCAAGAG
>CM074961.1:21024202-21041702 GCA_037577455.1 Pangasius macronema
TTTCACCATCTCTCAGGGTACAAAGAAGACCTGCATCGAGACTCTTCTCTGTTCTGGCACCGAGGTGGTGGAATGAACTTCCCCTAGATGTCTGAACAGGTGAGTCACTGGCAGCCTTCAAACAGCGTCTAAAGACTTGCCTCTTCCTAAAGTAGTTGAATTAGCACAAATAAATAAATAAATAAAGAAAGAATTGTGTTGTCTGTGTGTTTTCTTACTATATTCCTCCTGAACAGAGCTTCTGGACTGATGGTGTTCTTAGTCCGTGACCTGGTGACCCAGTATCAGGATGTGTTTCTTGATGGAGACTTCAGAGAACTTCTGGACGTCACTCTGGATAACGGCGTCTGCCAAATGCCATAAAAGTAATTGTAAATATTTTAGAGCTTCCCTGCTTTAACACACCAATCCTGAAGTGGGCGTGTCCGAGCAGGAGAACACTCAAATGTGCAGGATGGGATGTTCTCCGGGACCAGGGGTGAGGAACCTGTGCTCTAGAGGAACAGACTGAAGAACTAGGATGCTCAAAAAGGATTCCTGAAGTGTTCCCTGGATAGTAAAAAGTTTTTAGCTTTGACCCAGAGTCTTAAAAGTGTTCCCCTAAAGAGACAGCTTTATTCCTCATGCTTTTAGTGGAAAAGGAAAAATGTAGTTTAATTGTATGTATTGAATTTATATACAGCTCTAAAATGCTAAAAATCCAGTGTGGGTGTGTCCTGTAATCAGATAATGATCTAAAACATCAGATAAAATCAACAGAAAAATAGTTTTGCCCAGAAACGCCGTCTTCATCAAGTAGACAGGTTTTGTTGGGGTGTGCAAACTTTTGCACTCAACTCTAAGTGTGAGAGTCTTCACTGTATTACTGGAAAATTGTGTGTTAAAAATGTTAAAAATTAACATAAAAAATTAACTCTCCGATTCTGCGTAAACAGATCTGACTCTCAACTCTCACCTTAAACCAGTGTTTCGGTTTGACCTTTGACCTCTGGCAGACTCCAGCATTGTACAGTTTGGAGTTTAGAGAACTCGATGACTCAAGAGTATTGTATCAGGAAATTATGCAAAGTTATACAACAGTGCTCGTTTTAAATTATGTAATCACATCAGAGCAGGGCAGGGTGTGGAGGAGAAACCGACACTCGGCTGTTTACATGTTTGCTTGATTTAGTTGTTGACGTGTTTAACCTGCAGGAGAACACCGAGTAGAAGCACGAGCAGAGTGAGCCGGGGGGTGGGGGAAGGGGCGGAGTTTATGATCTGTCAAAGTAATCGTCAAAACTACAAAAATCTCAGATTGTAAATCTGAGAAATTGATATAGTTGCAGTTATAGTTGTAAATAGATATAGTTGTGATATAGTTGATAAATTAGTAAAATTTGTAAAGTGCAGACGTCTCAAATTGTAAATTTGTAAAGTATAAATGTCTCAAATCGTAAATTTTGTAAATTTGTTAAATACAGACGTCTCAAATTGTAGATTTGTAAAGTACAGATGTCTCAAATTGTACAATTTAACTTTACAAATTTAAAGTTGGAGACATTTGTATTTTATAAAATTAAAATAAAATTGTAAATATGAGAAATTGATGAATTTGGTTCATTTGTGAAGTTTGTAAAGTATTTACTGGTATTTAAATTTGCAAGCTTTTAAAATTGATTCGATTTTATGCACATCGCTTTTTCATTCGTTCTAACAGTAAACTTAGTTTTTATCCCTCAAAATCTAACAAAGCGTCCAGTTTGACTGTTTTAGTCCAAACCATCGAGTTGTGTCTCGGCAGCATGCGACAGACTGAGATTCAGTAAAGTGCAGAATCGCAACACGACCACCGTACAGATGTAAATTAAGATTTGTTGTTGAAATGTGAAGATTGTACAGACGGAAAACTTGGGTCACAATTAGGAGTTAATTGAGTTTTACCAATATCTGAACACTGACGCGTCTGCTGCATTCATACAGGATCAGTTTAGACAGAAAAACAACTCCACAGTGAGTCCAGTCCTCAGCGATCAGCGCGGTTTAAGAGGTGATGATTAGAACAGAGGAGGAAGTGAATCTGGGTGTTAGAGCAGGAAAAACCCGTGCAGGAGCGTTAAAGGTCGGTGTGGGTGTGTTAGAGCGCAGAGCAGTTAGAAAGACAGCGATAAAGTAAGAACCCGGGTTCCACTCCAGTACCACTGACTGGGTTAGGGTTAGGGTCAGGGTTAGGGTCAGGGTTAGGGTTAGGGTTAGGGTTAGGGTCAGGGTCAGGGTTAGGGTCAGGGTTAGGGTTAGGGTTAGGGTTAGGGTCAGGGTTAGGGTCAGGGTTAGGGTCAGGGTCAGGGTCAGGGTTAGGGACGAGCAGACTGGACGAGTTTCAATACATCAGTCTGATATACAACCAGATTTTAACCCCTTAAAGTGCCAGAGACATTCAGTTATACACAATTTTAATATTAATAATGAGAATAGCGGTGATAATCGGACAGGTTAAGGGGTTGAAGGAGATGGAGGGAGCTAAAGATGGTACTGGAGGCGTCTCCAGGTCTGTAGGATCAGGACAGAAACCCAAAGGGAAAAGCACGAAGAGACAGAGGACTGAGGGAAGTACAGGTGTCATGACATTTATTCGAGGCATGCTACAATTAAAGTTGATTAGGAAAAAATCAGCAGAGACTCTGACTGCGTAATAATAATAATAATAATAATAATAATAATAATAATAGCTGTAACTCTAATAATGATTATGCATAATAGATAAGCAATTAAAAAAAAACTCTTCCTACAAAATACAAAAAACACACAAAAGAAAAATCCAAATCAACCATGCACTGCAAAAAAATTAGAAAATATGTTTCTTTAATAGTTTAATCTTCTATTTGCATTTTTATTACATCAAACTCATCAACTGAATCCGCTCGTCTCTCCATCGTTTTCCTCACAAACGTCACATAAACGACTTTTACAAATAAAAAGCTGGTCCTGCTGCAATATCAAAATACAGAAGACAAAAAAAACCAAAAAAAAAAAAAACATGTTGAATTTTCATAAATATAAAAACCAGTTCATATCAACTGATGTGTTGTGTCTTGTTCCCAGAAACCTTTAAATTTTTTGTTGATTTTTTTTCTTTTTTTTTGGCCAGGTTTAAACAAAAAAAGGGAGCACATATTTACAAGCACTTGTTTGTTTTGGTAGTGGAACATTCATATTAATCTTCGTAGGAGTGATAAACAGGGGGTTTGAAGGCGAGGTGAGGAGCGCGAGGTCGGACGCAGGCACTTCCTGTATGTGCATCGTGCCCGAGTCCAGCTTCGTTTCACGGCCCTCCCTTAACGCAAAGTAAATTACAATCTCAGTGAGGAAAAAAACTGTAGCCCAGATTGTTTAGAGACCAAAAAAAGGAGAAAAAAAAAAAAAAAAAGAAAAAAAAAAGTCAAGATGGCTGAAACGTTAAGCTTGGAAAGAGCTTAAAACCTTTTCGAGTGCAACAGAAGTCACTTTTTGCATGTGATTAAACTTCGTGTGCGTTTTTTTTTTCTTTCCTCAACGACGACGTTCCCTAAAACAAGGAACCAACGCATGCGTCATCATTTATCATCACTCTCATTACTCATTCATTCATTAATATTCATCACTAATGAGCTTCATTAACACATACTCCACCCACAAAAAACGGCTGAGGTTCTGGAATAAGAGCAGAAACACCCATCGCACCCGTAATCCAATTCTTTATAAAACGGCTTCTTCGTGTTTATGGCGGTTCAGAACTTCACGTCTAAATCAGTCCAATTAGAGTCAAAGTCCTTTGGTAATAATAAAGCTTTTCTAATTAAATTTGTGTAAAGATGAGATGAAAATTTCACCGTTTATGGTTCTTTTTGCTGTAATGTGAATCTCAACCGTACTGAATGCGGCTTTTATGAAAATATCACACAGATTTCATGGAATGGCGGATGAGACATTCAGCATCGGTGCAGGAACTCGTTAATGGGGGAAATGATCTGATATTACGGAATTCTGATATGTTATATGGCTTCAGCTTCTGTTTGAGGGGAAATAGATTAAAAAAAAACCAAAAAAACATGAAGACACTTCAGTGGAATTGCAACAACAATGCAAAAAGGAAAAAAAACAAAAAAAAAGCATTACACATAAAACCGTCGGTTCTGATTTCTGATGTACATCCAGGAAGAAAGTCACACATGAGCTTGAGAGGTGGATGAAAGGCACATAAACTTTGGTCCTGTGTTATTTGTGTTTAATTTCAGTATAAAACCTATTTTTAAAAAAAAGTGAAGGCGGATTTGAACAGGAAAGTGCCGGACGTCACGGCGGGACGATGCTGCCTGAGTCGAGAGACAGGACTGGAAATGATTCAGCTGTGAAAATAACTGAAACTGAAGTTAAAGACGTGAGTGTGATGGAGAGAAAATGTATCAGAATCAGAGAGAACTGCTTTTAGTGACACGTTAAAAATCACAAATCTGGCTTTTTCTCCTGTTTGTAAATGAAAAGCTTTTACAGATACAGCATACAGCGTTCACACCACCACCAGCCGAGCTTTTTCCTTCTCACACACACACACGCGCACGCACACACACACACACACACACACACACACACACACACACACACCTAGCCACCTTTATCCAGTTTCACATCCTTACAAATAAGAGGGAAAAAATATATCAAGAAAAAATAAAAATCACTACAGAGCACAAAACAGGCCACACCCCCTAAAATCAATCTGATTATAAGATACAGTAAATAAGTCCAAAACACACACACACACACACACACACACACACACACACACACACAGCTGAAATCTCAGATCATTCTGCTCAGAAACATCAGAAATTCATCACTGAATGCTGTGGGTTTCTCCAGATGCAGATTAATTCATCTCAGATTTTTTTTTTAAACAGGAAATGACACGTACTGTAATCTACAGGATCCTAAACCTCTAAAGATCACCTCATTTAATGCAATATCACAGAAAAATTAACTGTGATCCACTCACATCCTGTTTATGTAATCAGGAGCATGTATTAAGAGCACTTATTGGGCCAATACACAGTTGAATGCGAAAGTTTGCGCACCCTCATGGCTGTAACGTATAGCGATTTATTTACGGCTGTATTCAGAGTTGAGAAAAGCACACAGTGAGGATTTAATAATGAAATTTAGACCTCAGACGTGACTTCAGACTTTTAGAAGTTATGTGAGAGTCATGCACAAGCAGGGCGGAGTTTGTCTAAAACAGAGCTGTGTCTAAAAGACTTGCGCTCGAAGTCTGACCGTGACCCTGAACTTAAGCCTTAACCTGTACCCTCAGTACATCACGCTGAAATCTATCAATGTTCTGGCTGTAAATACACTCAAACACACTATTTAGGCCCAATATTACACACATTAATATGACACTATTAATTACTTATTATAGTCACATTAAAGTCCACAAACGTGTTTTTTTTTCCCACACAGAGAACATCAGAGAAGAATCTTAATCAATCAGAGACATCGCTAATCTCCAGCAGTGAATATTTTCAGGATAAAATGATGAATGAAGTTAAAGTTTCTCTGTAAGTGTAGCGGATGTTGCTTGGTCAGATTATCCTTCACACCGTGAGCACGTTTTATTTACAGTAGAACGCATCGGATTAACAAACACCGACTTTGTTTTGCCCACATCCTGTGCACACGCTATGATTTCGCGACCTTGGGTTAGTATCCTGCTGCTTCATTAACTGTTTTCGGATTCAGCCTCGGAAGCGTGAACTGTGAGCAGGTGACGTTAATAATCTGAACGTGGAGCTCAGAAAATCCACTGAAGCAGCTGCGTAACACGATTCTGAATACCAGGAACTTTCCCTGAGGAAATACTGACGTAGCTAAATCAGACTCTGGATGTTGTATTCCTTAGTGTTCTGGGTTTCACACATGTTCCTTCACTATGGCGTCAAAAAGTGTAGGTTAAGAGAAAGATATGAATAGTCAAAGGTCAGAGCAAAAGTTTGTGCCCCCCTTTCTCAACATGATACCTTGTCTTTTCTAACGTTTTGTAATTTTTCCTTCTTTGCCCCCCATTTATCAAAACAACTGTAAGATCTTCAAACTTTTGCACTCAACTGTTAAATGTAAGAACATGCTCTTGAATCTGAAATAGATGATAAATAGTGTGATTTTTGGGAAAAGCGTGAACAGAGTTCTTTTTAGAGCAAAAGATTTAAAGAGAGACGGATTAAACATCCTCGCGCGGGAACCATCACGGATTCGTGATCTTCATTTCACAGCATTTCATCATGCAGAGACAACGAGCTGAGATTCTCACTAACACACACACACACACACACACACACACACACACACACACGACGGAGGAGACCCACAGTATAACACCAAGCATTTTTTACACCAAACCGTTCGTTCTTGTTTCTCCAGTGTGCCTTCAAAGCACCAAACGTTAATTTATGATTCGAATAAAAAGACCACACAATACTGAGTCCCCACAAAAATACACATCTAAAAAAAAAACTACAAGAAAACAAAAAGCTCCAAATAAAAAAAAAATCAACAAATCAACCCTCTCACCAATCGCACAAAATAGTACTTAAGATATCTTAGGTAATATTTCTAAAACCTATTTTGATTATAAACACATTATAAGGCACATAATAAGAAAATGAAGTAAATACACAGTAAATATGACGTTTTTTTCTTTTCACCATGATGTCATGAATGATTATAGTGGTACAAAAACCCGGTGAGTGTTTTTTTTTTCTCATTGTTTTGTTTTGTTTCTCTCCATAAAAAAGAACAAATTACCAAAAATAAGTAACTTCTTTTTTTTTCTCCAAAAAATCTTGACAATCGTTAAAGATAAATAGACCTGAATAGTTTTGCTTTATGTAAGACTGTAAACTTCAAAGAAAAGTTTTATTTCTTTTGAGAAGTGACAGCGAAGGGTGGAATCAATCGCTTCAGGTAAAATTAAAATTAGCAAAAAGAAAAAAAAGACAAGACACTGTCCCTTGCCCTGCATTTCATTTTGTTTTTCATTTTGTTTCAATGTTGAATTAATTTTTCTTTATAAAACTTTCTTTAAAAAAAAAACAGGCCAAAAAAAGGAGCAGCGCCATCTAGAGGCCCTCCATGGGAATTTTAAGGCTTGAGGATGAGTCTGATCCTGCGTCGTGAGAACCAGCAGTCTGATCTTTATCTAATCTTTATCTAATCTTTATCTAATCTAATGCTCCTGATCCAGTTTTCTGTGTAAATCAGGAGCAGACATCATGGATGAGGGTGCGGTGAGAGAAAGGGTTGCCAGGTCTGTGTAATTAAATCAGAAAATCATTTGGAGATTTTTTCTCTTTACAATCAGGAAAAATCAAAAGCTTGACGAGGCTCCGCCCACATCACGATGCAAAAAGAGAACGAGAGAGTAAAGTTAACATCTGGAGGTTTGCAGAAATGAATTTTCATGCACTAAAGGTCCAAAAATGAGACCTGTGTTCATTTTGACCTTCTGAAAATTAAATTCACTTGTTAAAATTTTTTTTTAAAAAAACAGTGAGCTTCGACGCCTCGCTCCGAAACGCCGCATCACCATCAAAACCTACACGCATTCCAGAGTGTTTTATTCCTCTTACACCACAACAATATGCTCACCATTAGAATTTTACTTTATTAAAGAACGTCCTCATCCTTTTTTTTAAAAGGCGTTTAATCCACTGTGCAAGTCCCTGTGAATGAGCGGTTACTATAGAAACGATAATCAACACCTTCTGACCAATCAGATTCAGGAACTGAACAGCACTGAAAAACACAGACCTGGCAACCCTAAAGGCTGGTGGTTCTCCAGGCTCAGGATGAAGCTCCTTTTCCTCTACGTTCATTTATTAAAATTTACACACAGAAACGTTTGATTTTTCGACCCCTTTCCCCCCGACTGAAACCACGGCCTAATTTAATTCACTAACACATTTCACCACACGATGAACACGATATTAAAACCGGAGTGTTTCAGTAGGGACGGCTTTTCTCCCTGTGCCACAGAGATGCGCTTTCTCTCTCTCTCTCTTTTTTTCCTCTCACTTTTCTTTTCTTATTTTGGTTTTGGATATGTGGAGGTGGGACAGCAAGTCAAAAAAGAGAGAGACAGAAAAAAAAAAGCCTCCATCGAATCAGGTCTGTTTGACTCGTTCTGATTCTGAGGATGCTGCCTGGAAAGAAAAGAAAAATAAAGAAAAATAAAATAAACAAAAGTTAAAAGGAAAAGCATTCGATTACAAGAGGGACACCAAATGGAGAGGGAATCAATCAGCAACCAGAAAGCATCGTTCATCAGTGGGGGGGCTACATGATTCACATTCAAAATGACATTTAAATGACAGGAGGCGGGGCTTCCTGACAGCCGGGCTCTGCTGATTGGAGTGTTCCAGCATGATTGACAGCTGGACGTGCGTTCCTGGAATGATCGTGCATGTTTATGTCTATAAAAACGTCTCAGCTGAACACAAACGAGCGGCCAAGCGGTCCGGACCAGGCGATGCAGGTTTCACACAGTCTCGTCTGTTTTACGTTTAATTTTTTTTTTTAAAAATTAAAATGAAACCCATTTCACAGGAGAACATAAAATCTTTCAGGATGTATTCACAGATCCCGAGCACATATGACGAAGTGTCAGTACTGTTCCCCATCCATCACATGGGACACTTTACTGCTACGTGAAAGATAGCTCTCGTTGGTGAGGGAACGTCGCTACAGGGTTTTTTTTACCCGGCGGCACCTTGTAATGACATCACGGACATTCAGAGAGGGCGTGGCCTATCCAATGAGGCTCCAGTTCTGAAGGCTGGATGGAGCACCTGGGTCAAACATTAACAGTTAAATAGCACTACAGGCACATCAACATCCATGTTCATGTCCACGTCCATAAACATCTCCAAACTTCTCCAACATCTCCAACAAAGTCAAATAATTTCTGCTGCAGTTCTGCTAAAACCTTCCAGCAATGGCTGTGCTGCAATGGCTGTGAGATAAAACGAGTAAAAACGGGAACTTCGTCGCTATCGAATCAAAGCTCGCACGTCTCCAGCTAAAAAAAAAACAAAAACCTTCAGTTTACCTCTATCTGAAGGCCATATAGTAGTCTCTAACGCCTTATAACTTTAAAACCCCTAAAATCTCTAAAACTACCCAAAGTCTCTGTTGTTGTTTTGTTGTTTTTTTTGTCTATTTTTCATTATTAAAGTTTTTTTAAATCATATCTTTAGTTACAGAAGTTCGTCAGTCAGGCTTCGTCTTTTAAACCCGTGAAGAGAACAGCGGCGACGCTGAGGGAGGGTGAAGGGGAACGCTGCTAGATGGTGGATTTGGAGAAGGACACTCGGAGGTGGTGGTTCTCGCCCAGGTCGTAGTTGTGGAGGTCAATCAGGGCCTGGATGGCCTCCTCCACCGAGCCCAGCTGGATCAGCGCCATCTTACGGTCCTTCCTGTTGGAGGAGAGAGAGAACACTGTTAGAATGCAAACAGAGCGCAGGGAGAAAGAAGTGAGAACACACAGACAGTGCAAAGAGAATCCAAAGAATCCAGGGAGAACACAGGGAGAACACATTTGAGCAAAGAGAGAACATATGGAAAGCCGAGAGAGAAAGTGCAGAGAGGGAACGGAGAGAGAGAACAGACAGAGAGAACTAAGAGAGAGCATGGAGAGAATGGTGAGAACATGAAAGAAGAGAGAACATGGAGAGAATGGAGAGAGAGTGCAGGGAGAACGGAGAGAGCGCAGTGAGAGCGGAGAGAGAGCAGAGAGAGAGCGCAGGGAGAGAACAGACAGAGAGAGAGCACAGGGAGAGCGGAGAAAGAACAGAGAGAGTGCAGGGAGAGGAGAAAGTGAGGGGCACAGGGAGAACGAAGAGAGAGAGGGGCACAGGGAGAATGGAGAGAGAGCGCAGGGAAAACGAAGAGAGAGAGCGCACGGAGAACAGAGAGAGAATGGACAGAGAGAGAGAGCACAGGGAGAACAGAGAGAGAGAGAGAGAGAGAGCACAGGGAGAACAGAGAGAGAGAGAGAGAGCACAGGGAGAACAGAGAGAGAGAGAGAGCACGGGGAGAACAGAGAGAGAGAGAGAGAGAGAGAGAGAGCACAGGGAGAACGGAGAGAGAGAGCGAGCACAGGGAGAACGGAGAGAGAGAGCACAGGGAGAACTGAGAGAGAGAGCACAGGGAGAACTGAGAGAGAGAGCACAGGGAGAACTGAGAGAGAGAGCACAGGGAGAACAGAGAGAGAGAGAGCACAGGGAGAACAGAGAGAGAGAGAGAGAGAGAGAGAGCACAGGGAGAACAGAGAGCACAGGGAGCACAAGGAACAAACACACCACACCTACAGAATCAGAACAAGTGTCCAAGAGGAATTTACACATTTAAACTTCACTCTGTCGAGTTCAAAAGAGTGGTAACAAAAACGTACTGGAAAAATTTGAACGCTTTAACGGTGTATCCTGAACTGGAGAACAGGTCCTTCAGCATGTCGTCCGCAATAGACGGTCTGGAAAAATAAAAAAGAGAAATAAATCTTTAGGGAATATTCACAGCTGAATATAGCTGCTTTAAATACAGTGTTCCTTCCTGTAGTTTCCTCTTAAATTACTGTTTATTATAAAATCTGTGATACAGGAGTGTGTGTCTGAGTATATACATTATATTTTCATACTTTTCTTGCACTTTGGGGCACAAAACATTTATTTTTCCCTTATTTTACACCACAATTTTCATGAAAAACACAACAGTCTTTACTATTAAATGACATTACTGCACTTATAAACACATCAAATAAACAATAAAATCAATGTATACTATATTAGGATCAAGTCTCTGATAGAAGCAAACAAACAAAAAAACAAACAAACAAAAAAACAAGCAAAAACAAAGGTGTGTGAATGATCCTAAAACTAAACTTGTTTTCCTCAGGACGTTAGGAGACAGCTGACAATTTAACTGCTGCATGAGCTGCAACTCAGCTCAGATTTAGATATTTCAGCATAGTTGTTAGTCTAACATCCCAGAGTTTCATTCTTCACTGAGTTTACTTAGACAAAAAAATTATCAATAAATAAAAACGAATGAATCAAAACAAGCCTCGGGTTTTCATCACGTCTTCTGTTAGAGAATGATTACAGAAGCACTGACCGATTTACGAACTTACAGCTCCAGGTCATGATGGAGATCATTTTTACACAGGTGAGTGTGAGTGTGTGTGTGTGTGTGTGTGTTAGTGTGTGTGAGAGAGAGACAGAGAAAGTGTGTGTGTGATTGTCACTAACGGGATGTTGGAGAGGTGCAGCGTGGCTGATGGAGGGAAGATGTTCTGGAAATTTTTGGAGCCGGGTTTCTTGAAGCGATGCAGCGGGCTGCCGCTGAAGTCTTTGGTCAGGCCCTGATCCTCCTGACCCTCTCGAGGAAGCTGCACCGTCTGGTGTTTCGAGATGGTGACACGCATCACCCTGCCATACAGACGCTGACCGTTCAGGTGACTCATCGCTGATCAAAAAACATAAGAGTCAAAGACCGAGCTGAGAGAATCAAACGTGTTTATTCTTCTACAGTATTATTATTATTATTATTATTATTATTATTATTATTATAGGATATCAATCATCACGCTGACTCCATCATCAACCTGTACATCAAACACACACACCGAGCTGGGCCTGTGTCGCATCCGCCATCTGCACCAACGCGTTCTCTTTCTTATTGAACAGAATCTTAACTCTGTGAACATCTCCATACACTCCTGCACACACGAGAGACAAGATTTTATATTAACATACATTCTCAAAACACACACACACACAAACACACACACTGTATTATATACACAATACAGAAAAACAGCAAAACAGCATTAAATCACACGTGCAGGACAAACATCAAACAGAGAAAGAAAATTCAGGTGTTAAACTGGACGGTACTCGGCTTGCTTTTATTTACGTACTGTACATGTCAGATAGAGCTGAGCTTCGGTACAGCAATCAGACTGAACTGTTCATTACAGCATTACATTACGGTGATAATAATGTGATACAGTTTCACGCTGATTTATAGAGGAATGAAACAGAAAATATTTTAATACAAGTTTGATGTCAAACCTGATGAATAAGGAAAACTGAAAACTGAAAATCTGGCCATCCAGCTGTACTGAGGCATTAGAACAGAAAAACTAGTTTTAAACACATTTCAGTTTTAGCAGTGTTGAGGAATTTATACAGTAATATACAGTAAACTGAAGGGTGCAATTTAAAAACAGACCCGCTGCTCATAACTATAACACTCTCCTATTAAATTTACATGAATAATATGGTTTGTGATAAGTAACTAAGTAAAAATAATAAAGTTTTGTGAAGTAATGAGAGCTAGCTCTTTGTTTTGCTAACTGACTCATTGACATTTACTTCACTAATAGTGTCTGTAACTTCACCAACTGAGCTAATCACATTTTTCATGATTTTATAATGTTTAGACTTCATATAATTAACACAGAAACAGAACTCTGCTCTTCTCACTCACTAAATCCTAAATTATCTCCTGCAAAAAAATTGCCACTAGCCTGAGATAGATGCTAATTAGCAGAAAAAGATGCTAAGGTATTGCTACGATGCTAAACTTCCCCATGGGTGATCATTTCTCCACCACATAGAGATAAACTATTAATATGCAGATTAATTTGTGGTGCAGTAAAAGTTCAGAGAGGAAAAAATTATGGACTTTTCATGATTTAATGCAGAAAACTAGTGGGTTTGTCAAAGACAGCTAGCGCTAGCATTAGCGCTATTATTAGCGCTAGCATTAGCCTTATCAGCTGGAGGGCTTTAGTGTCCCTTTTAAAATATATATTTTTGAATTTTAAAGAAACCCACTACATTTTATTCTAATTATTATTATTATTATTATTATTATTAAATTATTTGTATTTACATTATGCACACATTTGAGCTTTAGTCTATTACACATTAGTTTTACATTCATTTTAGCTGAATTTAATTTACTATACTTTCATTTTATGTTTATACATTTTTATTATACTGTTATTATTTATTGCATTATTACTGCCTATTTTATTTTTGACAACATTTTGCTTCTTTGTATCTCAGGTTTGTTTTTTTTTTTTAATTTATTTTTTAATTCACACTGTATTAAAAAAAAAAAAAAGTTTATTACCATATTATATTGTAAAATTGCCAGACATTTTCTGCATGTTAATACACTCCTGAGAGCGTTTGAACACCCAACACACACAAGCTCATGTGTTTCTACTGCTTTATTGCACTTGAAGGAGTCGCTAACAATGAGGAACATTTTCGGGCTAATCATTCAGACGATCTGGCTAACTCAGCCAGTGACATTTATTAAAGTCTGAGGACAATAAACGTGCATGCGTGTGTGTGTGTGCGCGCGTGTGTGTGTGTGTGTGTGTGTGTTTTCATATGATGGACGGTGCCATTCTGTATCTGTAAACAATCACGCGGCAGTGTTGGTGAGGAAATGGCTTCTCCATCTCCTCGACCAGTGCTGCCTTCATAAAAACAACCTTCAACAAATCTGATTTAGGCGAGTAATAAAATTGTTCTTACCGAATAAGATGAACAGTCCGTGTGGTGATATACTCTACAGAAAAAGACAGAATTACAGTTAGATGTGTTTAAGCAGCAGCATGCAGACTTTGTAAAAATTAAAGATTTACAAACCTTAATACTTAATATTTCATTGATATGCATGTTAGTGCACCGGTTATCCTCTGCAGTCTCTTACAGGTAAAATTCTAAAAAGTTTAAATGTTAATAATGCGATATGCAAAGCATGATATGTATCACAAGATGCAGATTTGCTAAAATAAAAGTAGGAACATGTAAAATTTTTACAGATGTAATGTTACTGAGCTACTGTTACCACCCTGAAGTTGATTATTTTCCTATAACAGCACTTCCCTGTGTGTTCTATTTCTCTTACACCACAGCAATTTCTCAATAATTATAAAATCACACTTTTTATCCATTTATATTTACATTTAATGTCCGGAAAACAAGTTAGTTCCTGTTCTCACTTACGTTATAGCAGCTATAAACAGTCGTTCCCTCGCCAGCCGCTCTTTATTCTCTCTCTCTCTCTCTCTCTCTCTCGAAGTTAATAAGTTAATTACCGCAAAGTGTAAACTCCTCTCTCCGGAGGATTTCGGAAAACTTTCAACATAAAATCACAGCTTTACCTCTCACTGTTAAACTGTTGACACTGGAGACTCCTTACATAAATGTTAAACGAATGTGTCTTTAGCCTGGAGAAATCTTATATCATCTTATATTATACAATATCAACAATTTTAAAAGAAGCACATTGATTAATATAAAGCTGTGATTTGCAGCTGCATTACTGTCAGAGCTGCTGTTACAGGAAATTAATCAGCACCTTCTGACCAATCAGAGTCCAGAATTCTGGATGCTTTCCGTTGAAAAGGTGAAAATTTGTAAAAAAAAAAAAAAAAAAAAAAATATATATATATATATATATATGTTTTATGTATGCAATCAAATGATTTTAATAAGAAACAGACAGTGAGAGGTTCATGTGGGATGTAAAGGGAAAACGGAGGGTCGGATTGGGGGCGGAGTCACTCACATCAGGGTTGAGGTTGGAGACTAGGAGAACGGAGTGGAGGGCGGTGGGGGGCATGCCGTGGATGGCCATCCGTCCGGCTACAGCTGACGTGGGGATGGTGAGGGGTCCGAGAGCGCCGGGCATCGCCTGCATGGAGAGACCTGAGAGAGGGACACGCCCATCACAACACCACCACAACACGGCGTTAGAGACAGGAAAGAAAATAATGTCCGAAAAACAATTCTTCAGTCTGGTTCTAGCATGAAGCTCCGACGTTTCTTCTGGATCATAATTTATGATCAGACGTCTCATGGCTTGGGTTACACACAGTGAAAATTATTAATAAACAACGAAGAGGAGGAGGAGGAGGAGGAGGGGAAAAGAAGAAGAGGAGAGAAAAAGAGGAAGAGGAGGAAGTCTCTATGGACCCACTGCCATTTTCTAAATAATGACACAAATACATTATCTAAAAAAAAAATAATCACAAATATTAATTACTGCTTTAGAGGCGATTATTCACAAAACATCCGACTCAGCGACAAAAAATAAGCTCTGGGGACACTTTCTATGAGTCCAGTGTTCATAAGGCATTTATAACGTGCTTGAACTGTGAGTGCGTCTTTAGAAAAATAATTAATTTTACACGTCTAATTTTCAGCTCAGTAATTCATTAGATTCTTTATTAATGCAGTTTTGTGAAAAGTTTTTAAGCGGAAACTCTTTAGTTAGGAACTTGAGTAAAACTTCTTATGAATCAAGTATTTATAATGCATTATAAACACATTAATAATACAACATAATACAATGTCTTATAATGTCTAGCATAAGCCTGTGGTTATAACTGCATGCTTTACAGTTCATGAAGTGTTAGTATGCATTATAATATCTGGTCATAATTATAATAATAGCAATGTTACAATGCCATACAACACACGGAGTATAAAACTTACAGTATCGGTTCAGAAGAACACAGCGACAGCAGTCAGATGATGAAATGTTATAAGGTTATAATGCATTATAACACAGGCTCTGGTATAGTATCCGAACTGCATATAATACTAGAGCCTGAGTTATAATGTGTTACAACATCTGCATCTACAATATTCTTATAAACAGATATTATAATTCATTATGTACCTGGACATTATAAAGCAGTACACTAAAGCTTCTTTAAGGAATTATAAGATGTCGTGTTATGCTGTATAATGCATTATAAATGAATTTATAATGCGTTATGAATACTGGTTCATATAAAGGGTGATTACATTTCTAAGCTAAGAGTTTATTATTGTTTAAGGAGAAATACAAGCAAATTACAAATATAACAAAATATCAACAGTTATTATATGAAGGAATTTCTGAATGAATCATTTAACTGAACGAACTCGAATGGAGTCATTTAAGATTTAAGAAGTGATCTGTGAGAAACGCAGCCGTGGATTTATACACCAAGTTATAAACAAAGACACAAAGTTCAACACTGAGCTGCTCAGGATTAGCGCTTTATCTGTGATCAATAACCAATTCTATACAGCAAACGATTCACGCTCGCGTCGCCGAACCCTGATTTAGAGCCTGGAGCAATCGTTACACACAACCGCAGACTTAATCTGAGGACGTGTTCATGCCGGTGGCTCTGAGCATTAGCTCTGTACGTCCATATCCAATCATTTAGGCTGAACAGAAGCGTGAGATCTGCGACATAAACTTTATTACGTGGATTACGGTGGAGTTTTTGTGAGAAAATAAAAGAGAGGGAGAGAGAGAGAGAGAGAGAGAGAGAGAAAGTGTGTGTGTGTGTGTGTGTGTGTGTGTGTGTGTGTGTGTGTGTGTGTGTGTGTGTGTGTTTTACCTGCAGCCTGAGGAAAACCAACAGGAGCGAAACCAGCCGCTCCAGCATAGGGTGAAGAGATGATCCCAGGAGCCCCTATACAACACACACACACACACACACACACACACACACACACACACACACACACAAAAGGTCACCAACAGGCTGCACTTTCATAACATCGAGTCAAACTGAAAATGTAATAACATAATTAATGCTTTCATATTTCCATCTCAGGTCCTCTTTTAAAACAAGAGAAAATGATTCCTGTTTTTCTTTTTCTTTTTTTTTTACTTCTATGTTTAACTTCTTTTATTTGCTGATTAAACAACCAAGAGATTAAAAAAAACATGAAACCTACAAAGTGCTAATTTATACAGAATACAAAAAATTAACACTCAACAAATAAAAAATTAAATTAAAAATTTATTTCTTGTTTAAACTAGGACAATGTTTACCTTTTCGATGGAATTCAATGTTTTCCCCTGGGAACTGGGAATGTTTACATATAAACATGATTTTTTTATTAGTATTGATTTTATTATATTTATACTTAATACTTTATAATTGAATTAATTGATTATATTTGCAGCGTGTGTTATTTGTCTGAAAGCTGCAGGTCTGGTCGTGTCTTTAGCTACGATTTTTTTCCTGCTTCAGTTAAACTGAGTTTGAGCCGAGTCTCGATATCAGCTGATAGTTTCAGGATCTGTATCAGAAAAGAAAAAGTTTTCTTTTAAACTTTAAAGAGTTTTAATTTAAGACGAGAAGTGAAAAGTGCAGTGTTATTGTGGAAAAGAACTTTTGCGATTTATAGCTTTAATTTCTCCATTAAACAAATTTTTCCTCCGAACAGAGAAATTGGATTATACACACATTCATTCATGCGTTTATTTATTTTCTAAAATAAATAAGATTTTGGCTGAAAAAAAAATAAATAAATAAAAAAAAATAAAAAAATAAAAAAATCGCACCTGAATATATAAAATGTTGAGTGCAAAAGTTTGTGTCCCCTTAAAGAAAAAAGAA
>CM074961.1:21046702-21049677 GCA_037577455.1 Pangasius macronema
TTAGGAAGAGGAGGATTTTAGAGCGCCGCCTCCTCCAGCAACACGAACAAACGTCTCCTTTGTGCAGCGAGGCAATGCGACATGGCAGCAGCACAATAGATAACACCCGCAGACCAGGGGAGTAATTACGTACACGCCGCCTTTTTTTCATCCTCTCGCAGCTTCAATGGCGTTCATTAGATATCCTCGGCTCTGACAAATTAATCACCGGGGTGAGGGATTCGTGCAGGACGGGTCTCATTTGGAGGAGGAGGAGGAGGAGGAGGAGGAGGAGGAGGAGGAACGTACAGATGTCGAGGGCTGACGGATTTTCAGGCCCAGGATAGATCACCCTCCAAACCCGAGCTGAAGCCACAGTGATGGATGATGACACTCAGATTAAAGACAGGGCAGGCAGATAAACCACAGAGGCCCGGAGTGAGGAATGACCACAGCAGATAAACCCACAAAAAAACTAAACAAAAAAACCCAACAAAAAACACTCCAGATGTTCCTCTTTCATCCAGACACATGCACAGCTCCTGCAATCAGTCAATACAGCGCCAAGAAAATAAAAAAATAAAAAACCCTTTCAGGACTGACCAGTTTGGCGTGATGTGCGTTTATGGGATCTGCGTATTGTAGCAAAGCCTGGAACTGGTTATTCTTGGTGAACGTGATGATCTTCAGGACTGTTCCAAACTTAGAGAAGATCTACAGCAGGATGAAAGAGAAAAGCAAGACAAAAAACAGTTATTCATTAAACTAAAAAAAAAAAAAAAAAAAAAATCAGATATTTATTTATACATTTCAGAACAAAGAGCTGCTTTGGATGGATTCTAGGTCACAAGAGCACGCTGATGTTCTCCAACACACACTGACTTTACACAACACACTCTGACTTTACACAACTCGCACTGACTTTACACAACTCACTCTGACTTTACACAACTCACTCTGATGTTCTCCAACACACACTGACTTTACACAACACACTCTGACTTTACACAACACACTCTGACTTTACACAACTCACACTGACTTTACACAACTCACTCTGACTTTACACAACTCACTCTGACTTTACACAACACACTCTGACTTTACACAACACACTCTGACTTTACACAACACACTCTGACTTTACACAACTCACTCTGACTTTACACAACACACTCTGACTTTACACAACTCACTCTGACTTCACACAACACACACTGACTTCACACAACACACACTGACTTCACACAACACACTCTGACTTTACACAACACACACTGACTTTACACAACTCACTCTGACTTTACACAACTCGCACTGACTTCACACAACTCGCACTGACTTTACACAACTCGCACTGACTTTACACAACTCGCACTGACTTTACACAACACACTCTGACTTCACACCATTTCGAAAGAGAAAGTGGGATTTGTTTATCACGCAGTGTTTTGCTTTAACATGAAAACAAGCTGTTCCTTGCTCACTCCGGTTCCAGATGATCTGGTTTTTTTTAATGCGCAAATTCAAAATCTCCATTTAGCCCAAACCAAATATGCAGAAGGAGCGGCTCTAATGCTGACGCTGATACGAGCTTGTGTAACCAGCAGCTCAGACAAGTTTTCCATCTCCGTCTCTGAAACTGAAAATCGTTTTCAGATCTGAAACTCAGGGTTCGATTGCTAGCATCCCTACGCTGTCAGGTATGAACACAGTGTGTGTTGTGCTGTTACAGTAAAATAATCAGTGCTGTGGTTGTGATGAAGCGGAGTTACTGTTACCACCCTGAAGCTGATTATTTTCCTCTAACGGCTGCACTGCTGTAACACACGTTAATTTAATTAATGTATACTTCATTTACACATCACAGATTGTTGTAAAGGCGTAAAAATAAAAAGCAGAGGATTTTGTACATTTCTGTCCTCATATTTAAGGATCTGATTTCCTAGCTACAGCACCTGAGATAAAAATAACCGACTACTCAGACAAGAACTTCTGGGAAATGAGAAGTGGTCCTACTTGGTGAAGCACTTCCAGAGAAACCGGGTAGAAGAGATTTTCTACGATGATGCGCAGGACGGGACTCTGACCGGGCATCATGCTGCTGTCGCTGGCCGACGCCGAGTGCGTCATGTTCCCAGAATGCACGGCGTTGACGGCCTGCAGGGCGGCCTGGGTTCTCTGCAGGACAATTCACAACCCTGTCAGTTTTAGTAGGTAATTCATGAACCACTCTCTCACACACACACACACACACACACACACACACACACACACACCAAGTCTCAGCCTGGACACACAACGATTTCTGAACTTACTTCAAAATTATTTTCAAACTGAATGCGAACATGAACGCATGAGCTGTAATGGAAATGCTAAAACGTCATGGTGCAGATTTAACATTCTCAGACGATGAGTCACTCACACACACACACACACACACACACACACACACACACACACACACACAGAGCGGATCTCAATCAATTCCACTCCATTGTCCATGGGTCACTCCAGATTTATGCAAATGTAGTCTGCAGCTCCCTCCACATCCCGTCAGCCAATCACGTCGCCTAATTGCCCTCCGGGATGGAATGTAAAGAAGGCTGTCGGTGCAACCGAAGGCCACTGGTTACCATGGCGACCGTGAGCAGAGGTTAAAGGTCAGCGCTAACGGAAGGTCCTCACCCCTTGGTTGGGCAGGTTGTCGGTCTTCAGCTCGCGGTGGTTGGAGTACTGGATGTAGACGGGCTGGTTGCGGACGTGCGGCGTGGCGGTGGTGTAGTAGTTCACCATGGTGATCGCTGCTTCCTCAGAAGCCATTTCTATAAAAGCCTGGAGGAGAAAAAAAAGCTGCATTTAGCATTCAGAGTAAATTATCAAGAAGCCTCTTAGCATTTAACGTTTCTTCATTATTACAAGAAACATAAATGGACAAAATGTTCAGATATTAAAAGCGAAACGCTACACGATTTTTCTGAATGTGATATAAATGG
>CM074961.1:21071513-21082199 GCA_037577455.1 Pangasius macronema
TATGGGTAACAGTAGTGACAGAGAGGGGGATTATGGGTAACAGTAGTGACAGAGAGGGGGATTATGGGTAACAGTAGTGACACACTGATGCAGGAAGCTGTAGTACAACGAGCTCCCCCTGGCCTGGAGCAGGTAGAACATTCCAGTGACGGAGCTCACCCTGAGGCAAATACCTGATTATACAGCGATGCAAATAGTTTGCTGAGTAAAAGGAAAAATGGCACTGATGGCAGAAAGAGTCGGAGAACGTCTGCACTTCACGTTCATCAAAGCTAAGCTATGTAAGAGATAAACAGAATGAGAGAAACGTTAGTGCAGTAATAGCCTGGTCTAATCCAGGTCACCACACTGCTCTGGTTCCTCAGAGATGAAAAGCGAGGAGCTTATTAAAACAGACGCTCCATGGTACAGTAGAACAATGACACTCGCGGCCAAAACGAGGACAGCAAGGAAACGAGCCAGCGATGGAGCGAATGCCAACATCGAGCCATCACCCATGAGCAGTCAAAACACGACAGGAGGAGAGGCTCAGGAGCTCCACACACACACACACACACACACACACACACACACACACACACACACACACACACACACAGCTTTGGCCTTGGCCTCACAACAATTGAAGAAGCTTTGTTGTGACTCCTTTACTGGAAATCTGAAGCACAAGGACATCAATATGTTCTCAGAAACAATAAAGAGTTCACGGCAAAGAACTGGGTCCAGAAAAACTTGTAACAGTTCAGCAAAATCCATGGACAAGAAAGCAAAGATCTCTTAATTAAATCAGCTCACTGAGCACTAGCGACACACAATAATAAAACAGCACTGGTCACACAGTTAGCAACAGCTAGCAACATTAGCTTCCTAAACACGGCACTGCGCTAATTTTGGTGTCTTAACAGATACTTATGTGATAATATTAGCTATCTCTTCGAGCAGTAATTTCACTAACAAGCTAGCTAACTATTACATTCAGTAAACCAGCAGACAATTTCGCTAGCAAGGTAACTAACATTTAGCTAACAATTACGTAAGCAAACATTTAAGAATGCTAAAAAACTGGGCAAAGCTGATATGGGTGTGATTTTTCTTTCACCTGGCTGGGTTTTTTTGTCCAGTACACTCAAACATCGGAAGATATTTATCTCTAATTAAAATATTTAGCCCAAGACAAAAGCGCAAACTGGTCCTAAACCTGAGACAGTGTGAAGTAAATTTTTAATCCCAGGAGCTGAAGCGTGTGTTAAAGGCTGGGTGTAACGGGAGAAGCCGATCAGCCGAGCGCTAATGTTTCACTCACTAACAAAGTGTGTGTGCCATGTGTTTGGGCCGTGCCAGGATGAGGAACGAGGAGTGTGCGTGCGTGTGTGTGTGTGTGTGTGTGTGTGTGTGTGTGTGTGTGTGTGTTTGGTGGGGTCTTGAAATCCAGCCCCTGTAATTTCCAGCAAAGCAACACTGACCACATACACAAGCTTCTCTTCAGGATCAGACTGAACCCCCGAGTACGAGTTTTTCCTCCAGGATGATTGTTGCTCAGTGTGAGGAGGAAACACCAGACGAGTCTTCTTCAGCCTCACAACCGAGTCAGCCTCACAAAAAGTCAGCCTCAGCACCAAGTCACCCTCACAACCGAGACAGCCTCACAACTGAGTCAGCTTCAGCACCAAGTCAGCCTCACAACCGAGTCATTTAATTAAAAACCCTGCAACTAAATTCGTACTTGACTGAGGTGGAGAAGGTGGAAGTGTCTTTCAGGAAAGTCACGATGCTCAAAAGACAAACAGAAATTCATTATTTTAAATCAGCCACATGAATATTCATTAGCGAATAATTATTAATTCATCACCAGGCAGATTCCAAAAACATTCAGCCAAAGAAACTGCAATATAATATTTTTCATCCAAATTACCAAAAAACTGTTTAATAAAATACGTCACTGTTGCATGCAGTATAAAAATACACACACAAATACATAAATAAATAAAAATAAATATTCTTCTTATTATTATTCAGATTTTTCAGAAACGTATTTAATAATTAAACTGAAATCCGGGTCTTGATGCTTAGATTTTTTTTGTCGTTTATAACAGAAGGCTCCAGCCGATAGATTATTTATTCAGAAATGATTTACAGCAGAAATTTCAATTATTGTTTTCTTGATTAATGAAGAAAGAAAGAAAGAAAGAAAGAAAGAAAGAAAGAAAGAAAAAGCTTACATGATGCTCCAAATTATAATTTGGTGAAAACAAAAAAGCTACAGATGAAAAGAGAAGTTGAGCATTTTGGGAACTGATGTTTCCTTTCCTTAGATTTAACTAAGCAGTGCCGCACACACACACACACGCGCACGCACGCACACACGCACACACACACGCACACACGCACGCACACACGCACACACACACGCACACACACACACACACACACACACACACACACACACACACGCACGCACGCACACGCACGCGCACACACACGATTAANCACACGATTAATGAATGACAGGAAAGGGAACACGGGCAGAGCTCAGACCCGGCCCTCTGGCTACACAGCTCAGAATTCCTCTCCAGACTTCTGGCTGTAAACGAGGTTTCGGGAGCCGCAGCTCATCACCTGAACCTCTGCAGAACTTCGGTTACGTTTCAGTTTGAACGTCGCGTCCATCAGCGAGAAGAAAAACCTTCCCTGAAGCGTCAGGTAGCCCGAAGAGCTAACAACACTGCTTCTGCTGCTTCTCTTAATAACGAGAAGAAAATACTGAAAAAACACGCAGGGAGACGATCCTCACCGAGACCTCGAACGAAACACGGGGCAGAGAGGAAACTTCTCCTAAACTCACTCTGTTCCCCAATCTCAAACATCTCAAACCTCAAAACATCAGAGAGAGAGAGAGAGAGAGAGAGAGAGAGAGAGAGAGAGAGAGACAGACAGAAAGAGAGAGAGAGAGACAGAGAGAGAGAGAGAGAGAGAGAGACAGAGAGAGACAGACAGAAAGAGAGAGAGAGAGACAGAGAGAGAGAGAGAGACAGAGAGAGAGAGTAAGCGAGAGAGAGAGAGAGAGAGAGAGAGAGAAAGTGCACGAGCAAGATAGAGAAAGACAGAGAGACAGATAGAGAGAGCAAGAGAGAGAGTGAGAGAGAGAGAGAGAGAGAGAGCGAGAGAGAGAGAGAGACAGACAGAGTGAGACACAGAGAGAGCAAGTGAGAGAGAAAGAGACAAAAAGAGAGAGAGAGAGCACGAGAAAGAGACAGAAAGAAAGAGAGGGAGAGAGAGAGAGAGAGGGGGAGAGAGAGAGAGAGAATAACAGAAACGAGTGAAGCTCTGTCTGAACTCTCTTTACTCTTTATCAATTTTTTGCTTGTACCATTTTATCATCTTTTTTTGTTGTTCACTTTTTCTTTTCCTTCATTACTCCATCCTTTATTCTTCCTTCCTCACAAAAGAAAATCTTCCTTTCTCTCATTTTTCATACATTCTTTTTTCTTCCTTCATTCCATTCTGTCTTCTTTTCCCCTCATTTTCTTTTTCTTCTTTCCTTCCTTCTTTCTTTCTCTACTTGTTCCTTCCACACTTTTTCCTTCCTTTTCTTTTGTCCTCCTTCTGTTCTATTATCTTTCTTCTTTTTTTCCATCATCCCTTTAATTCTTTTCCTTCCATTTTCCTTCTTCTTCCTGTTTTCTTTCTTTCCTTTTCTCATTCCTGACTTCATTTCTTCTTAATTCTTTTCCATCTTTTTTCTTTCTTTCCTTCCGCCATTTTGCCAACACAACAAAACAGGAAGTCTTTTCCCCCTTTATCCTTCTCCTTTCTTTCCCTCTTTTCATACTGTCTTTCTTCCTCCTCTTCCCTCCATCCTTAGGAACATCAGTAAGAATGAGTGAAGTATATCTGTGTAAACGAGCTGTTAATGTTTTCAGCTGAGACTCACAGGGACGATGTAGGGTTTTATTTTAAATCTGCCAAATGTTGGTTTCAGAATTATTGGCACCCCCAGAGTTAATAAAAGGCGACCTCTGGGCGGAATAACAGTGCTGAGTCACTTCCTGTGATTTTATTTAAACAAGGTTGTAGTGAGCCTCTCCTCCACGCACAACACTCAAAACTCTTCTCTCTGGCAAATGTGCGCCAGTTTCAGACGTTTAAAACTTTTACTGCAGCATTAATTGTTCTTAATGGTATTTTTACAGCTTATGTATGAGTATAGTCATTACTGGAGTCCTGCAGGGCCGCAGTCTTTAGCCTCACCTCGTGTTTACTCATTTCTGCTGGACACCCAGAGCAGATATTTCTCCAGAGGTGTCCAAGGTTTCGCCTCATATAAGAGTCATTTTTTTTTTTTTTTTAGAGGAAATGCTAAATAGTCTTTGAGTAAGGGCGTGCATTTTTTTTAATCCAATCATCTTTACCTGTTCTAATGAAGGATGCAAATAATTAAGTAATTAAGTCTAAATCTAACGGACTGAATGCATGTCAGATGCCCACCTCACGCCACGCTGCTGAACCTCAGAGGAGTGAAGAGTGCAGAATGTCCAGCGGATAAATGAGGAAAAAACAGAGTTGAAAGAGATTTCAGGAAAGTGGAAAGAATGAGTCACCGAGACACATTCCACATTCTCTCTCTCTCTCTCTCTCTCTCTCCCTCTCTCTCTCTCTCTCTCCCTCTCTCTCTCCTGAGGAAGTGAGATGGCAGAAAACAAGGAAATGGGTAGCGGAGTTTCCTGTATCAGAGCAGCCTGAAACTCACCGCTATCGAACGCAGGAGAAAAATCTCTGTAAGAGTCGTAGATAAAGCTCGAGAGAACACGACAACGCCGCGCCGTCCACGTCCTTCTGCCGGACGGTACGCCTTCAGCAGACGGACACTGCTCACCTCTCTCTGACAATCTCACAATGTTTCTCTCTTTTATAATCTCATACTTCAGCACAATTTTAAATGAAAATAAAAAATCACAATTTTGTCATATCTAAGAATTCAGATTTGTTTTTATTCATTTAACACAGTCATGTTTTATATAATCGCTAACACGTCGCTTAACTTTACCGCTTTTAAGCCCAAATCTCAAATCCACTCTTCACTGTTCACTACAGATGCTCCCTACATAGGGTGCACCATAACGGTGTAATGCAGTAAACTACATGAGTTTCAGCCTCAGAATGACTTGTTGTTGGATTATTAATATTTTCAGACAAAAGTTACACTTAACTTTCTGTCTACATTCACTCAGATGAAAGTATTGGCACCCTTAGCTTAGTCTGGGTTGCGCTTGACTACGAGTTTGTTTTAATAGCCTGTGATATTTAGCTTGAGTTTCTAACTTTAACAGAGACAGAATTCAAAATCACACCAAATCTCAGTTTTCTGGTCACTATATATTCCCCCTACATAGGGTATAACAATGCTTGAGAGAATGCTGTTTGAGATTCAGCCACAATAAAATGACCTTCCTTCCCTTTCTGCTTTATATTACAATAGTCACACTTAATATTCTTGCTATTTTTTAAAGTTTGGATTAACGTACTGGCACCCTCAGACATGTTTGGTTCACTTGTATATATGTGTGTGTGTGTGAGAGAGAGAGAGAGAGAGAGAGACAGAGAGAGACAGAGAGATGGAACATATTTTATCATGAAATAAATTAAAGCCTGCCATTTAATTTAATTTCATGTCAAAGAAACTCCACTCGGAGTAGTATTTCTTTGGATGATTTGTTATTGATTTGCTGACTAGACTCCGCCCCCAAAACCTCCATTGAAACTCCTCCCATTTTCACAGGCACTGTTATGTAATGGAAAAACAAACACACAGACTCAACCATCAACAGTTCAAGATACGGTTTGTTAGTGTACCGTACCATGACATACCACACCGCTGTGTCCTACATCAGTCCATTTAGGGGGGGGGGGGGGGGGGGGGACAGCGAAAAAGAAGTTTACCACGATTGTGTGAACGTTAAGGAACAATTTTACAATAACCCCACAAAAACCGCAAAAAAGGGGGGTGCGATGAANCCCCCCCCCCCCCCCCCCCCCCCCCCCCCCCCCCCCCCCCCCCCCCCCCCCCCCCCCCCCCCCCCCCCCCCCACAGCGCGACAGAAGTTTACCACGATGATGAGAACCTTAAGGAAGCATTTTTCCATTAGCACACAGAAACCGCAGAACATGAGGGTGCGCTGCTCAGAGGCGTCAGATCGAGCGCGGAACAGCAGGAGAGGACAACGACCATGTCGGCTAAACATGAGAGCGAGGAAGGAGCTTCACACACCTCACACACAAGAAGTGAAGTGACTTTGTGGCCAAGTGTGGTGACCCATACTCGGAATTTGTGCTCTTAATCCATCCAAGTGCACACACACACACACACACACACACACACACACCCGTGAACACACACCCGGAGCAGTTGGCAGCCATTTTAGCTGCGGCGCCCGGGGAGCAGTTGGGGNACTCGAACCCACCACCTTCAGGTTCACCTTCGGGTTACAAGTCCCACTCTCAGACCATTAGGCCACGACTGCCCCCTCAGGAAATAATGATGTTGGAAGACGCCATGTGGTCAACATATGAGAGGGTGCATTTAGTGGACAGTGAAAAAGCTGAAAAAAGACCAATGTGTACCTATTACTGCTAAAAAAAAAAAAAAACCCACTACAATCAAATATCACATTTACCTACAGCTTTTTTTGCATCAAGTTGATCATACAGACTAAACAGATCATTAACACTAAATCCATTAGTTACTGTCCAAGTCCGAGTCCTAACAAGACCAGAAAAGGCGTCAAACACAAAAGAGCTGACAAATAAAACTGCAGGGAAGACGGGAAACAGCCGCCGGTGGCTCCGGCTTCAAACCGAGCAGCTAATAACGCTGCGGCCGTACACGTGAAACTCCTCTCACACGTGACGTTATTCGATCTAAAGACCCGTGAGCAAATACAATCAGCAAACATACACAATTCACTAACTTCATCACCAGTGCATTACACACACACACACACACACACACACACACACACACACACACACAAAGTGTATCACATAACAAACAAACCTGACGTGTGTGTGCAACAGAAACGTCCAGTGTGTGGTGTACGAGCGCAGGACAAGTAAAGGAGCGGCACTAAGCAAAAGTTTTCCTCATCGTGGACCAGGAGCTTCACAAAATCGGGAATGTGCACGGAAAAGTTTTAGTTTAGTTTTTTGCACAAAAAAAAATAAATAAATACAATCCATATACTGTGCCGGGAGAGGCAGAAAACCCAAAGGGCTTATTTAGAACCTCATAAACAATGAAGAAAACAAAAACTCATGAAATTGAATAACAAATATATAAATATAATTGACTACAAATTAATTACAACATATGTCAAAAAACCCAGAAAGGATATACTCCAAAAACAAACCACATATGGTACATAAAATACATAAAAAAGACAAGACACATTAGTGAGCAGAATTAAAATGATCCTTCATACATCTTCAACCGCAAAAGTCTGAACAGCAGGTCGCGCGTCTCTGATGTCATCACCGACTTCCCAACTCTATGTTCCGATGATCCAGCTGTAATATTTCACTGAAGAGTTTCTCACTTCTTCTTCAGATTCAGACACCTTTTCTCCTACAGGCTCCTTAATGCCTTCCACAGCAATATTACGGAGTTTCGACTGGCCTTCCAGATGTTCTGTCTTGTCTGAAATTGCGATCAAACATTTGCAGATTGTGTCCAGATCTGTCCTGGTTTCATTACAATTTGAAGACCACGTCTTACATGAGATTTTAAGATCATCGAGATCTTTGAGTCATTTCTAGACTCACCTTAAAATCATAGACTTGCTTTGACAGCTCATCAATCCTCCTGTTTGAAGAATCAACTATGATTTGTGCACAAGTTTTGAAACTTCTTTCTTGTTGCTCGAGCAAGTTTCTGTAGAAGTCTTTTTGCTGTTCCAGCGGTTCACACACTTGCGCCATGCTAACATATTCCTCGTGGGTGCCATGGTTTGGTCAACGAAGCCTATTAGGCCCAAAGATCTCCTAAAGCCAAAAACCTCCACAAAGTACAAATAAAGTCCATAATTTTGCAATTTAAAGTAGACCGAACTCTTAACACAATCTTCAAAAGAAACATTTTACTTTAGGCAGGATTCTTCAGATACTCGTTTGATCGAAAAACCTTACACAAGTTCGGAAAAACACTAAAGTACGGATTTCCTGTCTGTAGTAAGCATCAAGACGCATGATGAAATATTTCTTTACTCCCATTTCATTAACATAAAACAAAACAAGCATCCATCAGCCATGTGATTAAAACAGTTTAAAACGATATCGGGCCGAAAAGCTTTAACGCTGACCACAGAGCCGGGCGACGTGACGATAACGCATCAATACCGTGATGAATGTCCTGAAAAAATCTTCAATTTACACAGAAATAAATAAATTAAATGAATCCCATCATTAATTACAACGACAATAATTACAGTAAGCAGAAATGAATATATTAAACCACTCGTTCTGACTTTTTAAACTGTTTTTAAATCAACTTTTCTTCTGAAAAGAATATTTTTATTCGCAGCAACCTCACACTTCACTGAATTTATTTCTCTCTGCTCGATTTACTTCTTTCCTGCTTTCTGAGATGTTCAGGTCTTTCTGAGTCGCTTCTCAACCCTTCTCAATTATTAATTTCTTTTTTTCAGTTGTGTAATTATAAAGCACAGCCACCAAACCCACATCAGGGTGTCATTAGTGGAAACTGTGTTTTGCTGAAAGTCATAAAGGCTTTGAAAATAATTACATCGACCCAAGTCTAATATCACTCCTTAACCCTAACGGGTGACGGGTCTCTCTCTCTCTCTCTCTCTCTCTCTCTCTCCGCCTGCAAATCTATCTCTCGTGGGTGTGGCCTGGATTCTTCTGATAAGAAATAGGAGGAGATATATATATATATATATATAAAAGAAACATTCAAAAGCTAATGAGTTAAATGAACTAACACACTAATCTGTGAAAATCAAATCAGTCGTGAGATGTACGCTCTCGTCTTCGTTCTTAGATTAGATTAGCAAAGCGATCTCTGCTACTTCCTTCCCAGCTTTATTTTTCTTCGTAACATCTGTCTACACATTTAATAAGAGCACGTATATGACAGGAGAAGATTAAAGCACATTGAGGAACTAAAGTTGTGAGCGGGGAACTGAAGAAACGTCGGACGGCACGCGCTGTAGGATCGGACCGAGGAATCATTGGGATTTGTGTAGAACTGAGAACATCGCAGTTAAAATGTCTCTGTAATTGCTGCTTCAGGTCATGAACGTACGCAGAAAATGAACGCTCACCTGTTGCTTCATCACCTGCGAGTGTGAACTCGGGGTTAGATCTAAAATCACATGGCAGGAGAGATACATTTCTACGTTGCCAAGCTTGAAAACAGATCCTTTAAGATGCTCTGCTCTAATAGCAGCCTGTAACACCAAAACCACTTCAGTGTATAACACACTGCTGCCAAACACACACACATACACACACACACACACACACCACCACCACACCACACGCGCATTTAAGCGTGATTTCTCTAATTACTGTAATTTCTGTTCTGAGCTATTTTCCTTCCACTGTAGCCAAAACCTCCATTCAAGTCTCAACCAACACGCAAGAAAAAAACAACTAAGACACAAAATATCATGCTAGAAATGAATGACCTGACATTAAACGCAAGCTGATCTGTCATCGTTTGTCACACGCGTGCACGTCCAGAGCTATTGCAATAGAATGAGTAAAGCACTGGGTGGATCTGAAGAATCATTCTGAAACCTTTCCGGATTGTTTAACCTGTTTATTAAAGTGACGCAATGCAATTAACAAAGCTCTGAACAGGACGGATCGCTTCCGTATATATATATATATACGCTTCATCTACAGCCGCAAGGCTCAAACACAACACTGAGAGCACACGGACTGAGCTGCTTTTTCACTCTCGCTCTCGACAGGAAGTGAAGCTGTAACACTTGATGATGTCATTCAGAAAGAGGAAGTGTGAAAGTCCTAAGGTTCAGGACACTCAGCACTCAGATTAAGGGAATTCCTCTGGCAGTTCCCCGCCCCTCAACTCCCCTGCTGGTATCCAACACCCATAATAAAGAATTCCCCAAAATAACCAATAACACATGGGTTTGTCCCTCAAAGTGCCTAAAAAAGCGACTCTGCCTCACAGGGAGAAGCTCGAGCCAGGCCTCTCTCCAGGCGTTATCAGTTTTCAGCCCTGGACAATGCTGTGTGTGAGAGCAGCCATTGCTAATTCATGTTAAGAACCCAAGCTGAAGCCCGACGCCACCGGATGCACTTTTAGACAATCTGCATTCTAACGCAGAGTTCGTACCAGAGGAGAGACACGGAAAACATTTCACAGAAAGGAGATCCAAGAGAGCTCACCTGTTCAGGAGGATATTAGCCAGTCACCTTGTTTGCTAGTTAAGGACATTGCTCATGAGGACAGGTTTGGCCAGTTTGCAGATGAGCGAGCAGGAGATCAGATCAGGTTCAGCCAAGCCACAATATCCAGCAGTCATACTTCATACCGGAGAGAGCCGGCAAACGCTCCACAAACACACTCCACACAAACACACTCCACACAAACACACTCCACACAAACACACTCCACACAAACCGGCAAACGCTCCACACAAA
>CM074961.1:21082311-21092370 GCA_037577455.1 Pangasius macronema
CTCCACACAAACACACTCCACACAAACACACTCCACACAAACACACTCCACACAAACCGGCAAACGCTCCACACAAACACGCTCCACACAAACCGGCAAACGCTCCACACAAACACGCTCCACACAAACACAGCACAAAAACGGCAAACGCTCCACACACTATTGCTGCTCCTACATTTTTATATCTCCTGTCTCTGAAGAAAAAGAAAATAAATATTCTGCTTTCATTAAACACATCACACAGAGCCCTGTACTCTACTACAGCTACTCACACTGTTGTCACCATTCTGTTCGTCTCATTACGACATTAAACCACGTAGCAACGTCCACTTTACTCAGCTCTGAACTACCAGGACGTTTACACACAACCACACCACACTGAACACTTACATTTCACACAGAAAAGACCGACAGCGTTACCATTCGTTTAAAAACTGTTCATAGAGCTGAGGAAATGTAAGGGTTATCTGTGTTAACAGCACACACACACACACACACACACACACACACACACACACAGGGTTCAAGAGTTCTTCCTTTGTTGTAGTATTCTACACAGAATCTTTGAGGGTTCCCCAGAAGGATAACTCTTAAAAATTAAAAATTTTATAAGAGGGTATGACCATTAAGCCTTACGTGATTACACACTCCCTCGGTCCTCACCTTTACCTCGTTCCACGGCCCTCAGTCTACACCTGTAACATGTGCCACGCCCTCAGTCTACACCTGTAACATGTGCCACGCCCTCAGTCTACAACTTTACCACGTCCCACGCCCCCTCGGTCCTCACCTGTAACACGTCCCGTTATTGTTGGGGTCACAGTGCTTATCTGAAGGCTTTTAAAATCACGTTGTGTGTTTCTTAACTCCATGTGGGCGTGGACTCTTCTCTTCTTCTCGCACTCTGTTCGGAGCACAATCGACTCTAAACACAAATATAAACCGCTAGACCAAATACGATTGGACCGCATCACTTCCATCCAACGTTCACACCCTTCCTCAATCCTCTATTCTAATTTACAGGAACAATCAAACTAAAATGACACTAAAATGAACCAAGCGAGATGTTCTACATTCTTTTAGCACAAAATAACCTGGTAGTGTAACAAAATTAGCTGTAGTCTGTGACATCTGCTGCCTGAGAGGAGAAACGAATAGCACAGACAATCCTTCTGATAAACTACATATACCACAATGCATCATGGGAAGCCTTTTTTGCGGAAAAGGCACAATATTGTAAAGTTTACAGGTTCAGAAACGAGTTACAAACTTCACCTTTAAACTTAAGAGAAGGTTTGAATGTGACTTTCATTAAATAAATGAACAATAAGTTAGAATTTACTCCATGTGTATGATTTCCTCCACAGTTTAGACACCTCTTTAACCTGGCTGTGTACTGGGTTCGAGCCCATACTGTTGCGTGGTGTGTTTACAGTCTAATGCTGGCAGGAGAGGCTTATTTTTTTTTCTATCGGACCCTGGAAATCCCCGGGGAGCGAGAGCAAAGCACATAATCTAATGCTTTCAGTTCTCTCATTACACTCACGTGAAGCCAGTGTGAGTCTACCAGCAGCCTGCGTTGTGTGTACACCTGGGTGCATCTAGCACTCTAAAGGGTTCTTAGAGCTTGTGCATAGAAAAGGTTCCATCAGAAAGCTAGAACCAAGTGTGCTGGGGTCTAAAGATTGAAAAGATATGACCTCTGATAGGACACCAATCAAATAAAGAAATAATGTGTATAGTTTCTGTTTGCTGTTCTGTAAGGTTTAATGCACATGGGCAATGTTTTTAAAGCCTCTCCTAATGTTAGGACATGTGTACAAATCTAAAATATCTGTGCAAATCATCACCACAAGCATGATATAGACTGAGGCTACATTTTTTTTAAAAATTATTTAAATATAAAGAAAGAAAGAAAAATCCTCTGATGCCCTCTGGCTGATGCATGCAAAGGAAAGTTGGGCTTCGTGCTCTAAACATGAGCTTGTATTATTCTTGTATGAAACACACACACACGTATAAATAAAGGAATAAATTAGAAATATATAAAAATAAGGCGCGCGCCCCCGCCCACCACCAGTGCCTGCACGCACGAGCGTGCGCGCGCTCACGCGACTTCCCACGCACGCGCTTGTAAACAATCATCCATTCGCCTTTTTCTAAACAGAATGTAAAAGCAACATGGCGCCTGTAGAACTATCATCATCACCACCACCATCATCACCACCACCATCTTCATCCTCAGCACACAGAACAGGAGGATGTGCATGCGTTAAATCCTACATGACTGTGGATTTGTTCTCGACAGAAACGCCCCTTTAATGGCTTTAAAATGGCAGCCTGCTTATTATTGCCTTCACTCTGGGAAAAAACACACACACAAGCTGAGTGGAAAAGCAAGATGAAGGCAATCACTCCGTAAATCAGATCAACTTTTACAGGTCATGATGCCCGGGAAGAGTTTTACAGACTACGGATCTGATCAGAGATTATATTCAGAGAGCAGCTCCACTTCCTCAAAGACAACTTTGCTGTTGTTACACCCAGAATCAAGCGCGCGCGCACACGCACATACACACACACACACACACACACACACACACTACAGAATGTTACAAAACACTTCCGCTTTAGTCTTTATTCCTCCTTCCGGAATCATGCAAACGGGGTTAAAATGTATTCCTGTGAATCCTCAAGTCAAAAAAACCAAAACAAAACAAAAACAAAACAAAAGCAGCTCACAGATAACAAGCGCGTGCCATTTCCGCTCAGCACATTACTCTGAGTTTAATCTGATTCAATGCAATAATGTGTTAGAATATAATCCAATCCAAAACAACACAATACAACACAGTGATATCTACTGTACTGTACTACAGTGTAGAGTAATATAATATAATATAATATAATATACAGCATGCAAAACAAGGAGAAAGCACATCAAGGTCTGAGACTCAGAAGGAAAGCGGAAAGAGAAGAAACCCAAACACAGCATAACACTACAACACAACACAACACAACACAACACAACACCTACCCATCCATTGCACAGCAGAGCAGCCTGAGCCGAGCAGAAACAGCAGTGTGGACATGAGGAGGAGGAGGAGGAGGATGAAGAGCTGCAGGATCAGAGCAGTGTGCTGTGTTCAGTCCACTCTCAGCACAAAGGCAGCACTTCCTGCTCCTGACACTGAGAGCACAACACACATAACACTGGCATGCTCACTCACTACAAAATGGCCTCCTCCTCTCCTCTCCTCTCCCAGCTGACACACCTTTTTTTTTTTTTTTTTTTTTTTTTTTGGAAGAATTGCAAAACGCATGCACGGCTGTTTGAGAGCTTTATAGATGATCAGAGATGAATAATAGACATTATAATGCACTGAGAATAAAAATAAATTAATAAATAAAAATAAGAGGTAATAGAGGGAGTGTGTGATGTGGGGATTAATGTTCATGAAGAAGTGTGCGCGTGGGAACTACAGGACACACACACACACACACACACACACGCACATATTAATTATTAATTATTAATGAACCGAATGAATCATTTGAAGGAACCGATTCCCCATGGAAAACAATAAACCATATGTTAAAATGTAGAAGTGAGTGTGTGTGTGTGTGTGTGTGTGTGTGAGAGAGAGATCCGACATTTGAACTCTTTGATGTTGCAGATGAGTTAAATGAAGCCCAGCTCACTGCTCCTGCTCTGTCACAGGACACTGAACTGTTTTCTGCTCAGGCTTTAGGAAACATGTGGGAACTTGTTGCACCAGTTGGACCGGATTGACTGCAGCCCTGCACACACACACACACCATAATTACTCTACACTGTTTAATATTCCAATGACTTAGACTACTCATTTCAATGAAACAAAAAGTAAAATGTACAGTTCACTGTTTCAGTGCCAAATCTAATCTTTATATTAGGAACCGGAAAAGGGCTCAGTGTTACACAGCATTAAGAACAGGAGAGTAACTGCAGCGCCCTCTACCGACACCCTCACACACTGCCGTCCTGTGCAGGGCTAGAGAGAGAGAGAGAGAGAGAGACAGACAGAGAGAGAGAGACAGACAGACAGACATAGATAGATAGATAGATAGATAGATAGATAGATAGATAGATAGATAGATAGATAGACACACAGACAGAGATAGATAGATAGGCAAACATACAGAGAGAGAGAAATAGACAGACAGCTATACAGATACATAGATAGATAGACAGACAGGCAGCCATACAGATAGATAGATAGATAGATAGATAGATAGATAGATAGACAGACAGACAGTCATACAGATAGATAGATAGACAGATAGATAGATAGATAGATAGATAGATAGACAGACAGACAGTCATACAGATAGATAGATAGATAGATAGATAGATAGATAGATAGATAGACAGACAGACAGTCATACAGATAGATAGATAGATAGATAGACTGATAGATAGATAGACAGACAGACATACACACAGACAGACATACAGATAGATAGATAGATAGATAGATAGATAGACACACAGACAGATAGATAGATATGTGAATAATGTGCATTCCGTACCTGCTGTATATATTGTTTTATACTAGCCTTTAGCTGTACATTGTGAGAGATTCTCCACTCTTCATTTAGACACAACAAAATGAATGAACTCCAGAAACAGAGCATTATGTGGTGTATGGTTTTTATCCTACACAGGGTCATGGGGTGACATGGAGCACATTATGGCACGCTGTGGACGGGATCCCAACCCATCACAGGGCACAATCACATACAATTTAGAGAAGCCAGTCAGCCTATAACACATGTCTTTGGACTGGGGAAGGAAACCAGAGTGCCCAGAGGAAACCCCAGAAGCACAGGGAGAACATGTAAACTCCACACACACACACACACACACACACACACACACACAGAGAGAGAGAGAGAGGGCAGAAACAGGAATCAAACCCCCAACCCCGGACATGTGAGACAACAGTGCTAACCACTAAACCATCCTGTGTTAACTGTGCAAAAACACAACATGCATTAGACTCAGAGAAGCTCAACACACTGTTAAAGAAGGCTAGCTCTGTCCTGGACAGTTCTGATTGTTGTGGTTGTGGAAAGAAGAACACTAAGCAGACTATCACCCATCCTGCACAACATATCACATCCCCGTCCTGCTCTACTGATCAAACGTCAGCACACCTTCAGTAAAAGACTGATTCAGCTCCACTGTAGCAAGGAACATTACAGGAGCTCGTTCTTACCAGCAGCATCACTCTGTACAACAATTCATCAGGACATTCCTAGAACAAGCTCGTTGGATATATGCTATAATTTTGCACCGAGTTGCATTCTGCTTACTGCACTGATGCTCCTCATCACATTATTGCACTTTACAGCTGTACAAACTGTGGACGCTCTGCTGATCTCAGCTACTTTGCTGCACATCTGTAGTTCCTGCTCTTTTGCACCATTCATTACACTTATCATTCATCTCCCCTTGGGTTAATACTCCAGTAATGCACTGACACTTTCACATCACTCAGAGGACCTGTGTGTATACGGCTATATTTACTTTATATCCTATATTATAGTCGAGTCTTTTTTTTTTTTAATACTGAATATGTTTAAGTTTAGGGAAGCACGGTGGTTTAGTGGTTAGCACTGTTGTCTCACACCTCTGGGCTGGGGGTTTGATTCCTGCCTCCACCCTGTATGCACAAAGTTTGCATGTTCTCCATGTGCTTCAGGGGTTTCCTCCAGGTACTCCGGTTTCCTCCCAGTCCAAAGACATGCATTGTAGGCTGACTTGCATCTCTAAATTGTCAGTAATGTGTGATTGTTTCCTGTGATGGACTGGCACCCTGTCCACGGTCGAGTCCTCTGGGATAGGCTCCAGGTTACCCCGCGAGCCTGTGTAGGATAAACGGCACAGAAAATAGATGAAAGTTTAAGTTTATTTTTATTATTCCGAATTCTCTTGTTTGCACACTTGCGCACAATGTGTGAATTTCAATTCAGTTAAATTCAAATTTATTTATAAAGCACTTTAAAAATTATAGAGTGTACCAAAGTGCTGTACAATTACAATAAAATATAATATCATATAAAAAAGAAATAAAAGAAAATTAAAAATACAAAAAATAAAATAAAATAAAAAACCCACCACCACAAATAGGCTACGTCACGTAGTGGCTGTTATAAAGTAGTTTCATTAAAAAGTTTTTAATTTCAGTCTGGGATTAATAACGTGATCTATCTATCTGTCTAATAAATATTTATTTGTATTAAATATAAGATATAAGAAGAATATAACAAGAAGAAGAAGAAGAAAGAGAAGAGGAAGAGGTTTGTCCAGCAGAGGGCGCTAGAGTTACAGCACTGAAAATATGTAAATATTGTTGGATTTGAATCTAAACCATTTTATTTATTTATTTTTCTGTGAATTAACATTTCTGAAATGTACTCTAATAAGACAAAAACTAAACGATGTAACAATCGAGGGGATTGTTTTTCCGTACTTCCGGGTTTTGGACCACCAACGAAGCAGCTGCACCGGAAGTGAAGGCGCTGGTAAGTGTGCTAAAGGGCAGCGGCAGCGGTGCCAGTGACGTGTGTGTGTGTGGAGTTAAAGAGAAGTTTACGGAGTTTCAGCGCTAATTCTGCTCAGCTCTAAACTCCGGAAGCGGCTGATCAAGTGCACAATGCTGCAGAACACAGGGTGAGGGATCTGTTTGATAACCAGCTCCACTAAAACGCGCTTAAAGTTCCCATGACCGCGCTGTAAACTGTTTATTTATTCGACTGTAATGTGTTGAAACACCTGCTCCAGGTGCTTTTGTTATAAAATGAAGGGTTTAACTACTAAAAGCTGTGATCTTGTAGGCGTTAAATTGTCACTGCGTTCAGAAATGATCAAACTTTCCACTCAGTTTATTCTCAGACTGATTAAATATAAATAGGATTTTATTAATAACTATAGTGCAGGTGTTTATAACATTTGTATCACGTGACCTTTGTCCTGAAGTAGCCGTGCATGCACAGGTGCAGTGAAATACCTGACTTTTGTCCCACTTTTTCCACACACATGATTAAAAAAAAAAGCTGCTCTAGGGAACATTTTTTTAATTTACATTTGTAAATGCATGACTTTTTTGTTTCCACAATGTCACCTTGATCCTCTAAGAGAAACCTTCTAGGTACTAGATTGAACTTAAGAGTGTTGTAAGAGTGTAAATGTAAATCTGATTAAAAATAATGCTTTGTAAGCTGTTGTGTGTTATTTCTTTCTTTCTAATTTTCAAGTTTCTGCCCCTCTGACCCATGCACTCTCTTTCAGAAAGCTGTCCGGCTGCACCCTGTTCATCACCGGGGCGAGTCGAGGCATTGGAAAAGCCATCGCTCTGAAAGCTGCCCGAGACGGTGCCAACGTGGTGATCGCAGCCAAGACGGCCGAGACGCACCCCAAACTGCCCGGAACCATCTACACGGCCGCCGAGGAGAGTAAGAACCTTTTAATCCACACAGCGTCTCAGTCACAGTGATGTGGCTCAATCTGCAATCAAGCAAGTTTTAAAAATAAATAAATTCTTATCCACAGCGCACATAGTTTTTTTTTATTATTTCTATAAACTACACTAAAATATCTGCGCAAATTTCTTATTTTTATCCATCATGAAAAAAACCCGACTTAATGTCCTGAGCTGTCCGGATGAATCTCACTGTTTTACTCTGCTAGTCAAAATTAGTTCTTTTTATTTTTTATTATTATTTTAAAATACCGAACCAATCAAGTTCTGAGCCCAGCTCGGTGGGTGCCAAAACATTTGCACATGCATATTGTTCAATTCAGCAAATAACAAATAAATGTTTATTAATTTGTTTGTTTATTCTGTAGACTTATTTTATGGAAACGTTTTAGTTTCATTTACAAAATAAATCATACATGATTATTTATTGTTTTTGCTGTAGGGGTGCTAAAACTTTTACACACATTTTCCTGCTCTACTTTCAGTCGCATAATGTGCAGTTTATCAGAATATTAAAATTTACTAAATTTTGAGGTTAAATGACTGAATGAAGGAACAGAGCCATGAACAAAGACGCTTCATTTTTACATCTCGTTTAATTTCACTTTATCAAGGTTTTGATAAAAGTATAACATTTTTTTTTATCATTTTAAATTATTTTCAATTTATGTGAAATGAACACACACACACACACACACACACACACAGTAGCTACTGCTAAGGTTCAGTCTGCACCATAACATTACACACTCATTAATATTCAAATACACTCATTAATATTCGTTGTAATGCAAACTATAAATTATATTAACGAGCATCAATAGTGTCCAAGTATCTCAATATTACTTTATATCAGATATCTTTATTATTTAATTTCTACAGCTGGTGTGTTTCTAAAAACATAAAACAAAATAGTGATAATAATAATAATAATAATAATAATAATAATAATAATAATAATGTTTGGTTAGTAATGCATTTTAACATCTACTGAAAAATTCTAACCTATTTTGCAAATCTTTAAAAAGAAATTAACCAGACTCAGTTTATTAGCGTTTTTTATTTCTTTTTGGTGTTGATCGGCAACTTGTCTTTTAAGGCTGGACGATATAACGATATAATATCAATATCATGATAAATTATATCACAATACACTTTTCTGAGATGTTCCAGATATTTCTGAATGTTGTTACTTCACAGCAGTTACAAACTCTGATTGAAAGCAGCTGATTGAATGTTAAAAAAATATATACTGCATTTTTATTTTCCTTTTTTTCAAGTAATAATACCTTAGCTATTACATTTAATACATTTAAATTTTAAATAGCTCCAAGTTATTAATGATTAAACATTTTATTTTGACACCATATTCAAATGTTTTAAATAATTAAAAAATAATTATTAAATTCAGTATATTTTGTCAACATTAAATAAAAATATCATAATGTAGATATCGTCTCTTGTGGAAAAGTATCGTGTAAAGTTTATTGCGTATCGCATCGTATCGTATCAGCCCTAGTGTCTAACATTAAAGAGAATAAAGAACAGATCAGCGATGTGTTGTAAAAATATCACGATTAAGTGTTTTGGTGTAATGAGACTTTAACAGTTTGTGTTTAATCTCTCAGTTGAAGCGGCAGGAGGAAAAGCTCTGCCGTGCGTCGTGGATGTTCGTGATGAGAAGCAGGTCAGCGAGGCGGTGGAGAACGCCGTGCAGAAATTCGGAGGTGAGAGACGGACACAGGAGTCTAACTCGAGTCTGGGAACAGAGGAGATGATCTTTTTATTAATGTTCTGTTGTTGCCATGGCTACAGGGATCGACATCGTGGTGAACAACGCCAGCGCCATTAACCTGACGGGAACGCTGGACACACCCATGAAGAAAGTGGACCTCATGTTGGGCATCAATATGAGAGGAACGTATCTGACGTGAGTTTAAACCGAGTTACACTCGTTCACGGTACGTCATTACAGTTCTTTAGCATTTGTAAGTGTGTAACTTAAAAGAGAAACTCCAGCAGGAATTAAAGTTTTAGCGTAATAATAAAAAAAAATCCCTGTTAGAGAAATTTCGAAATTTGAAAAAGATCCGTTTCCTTTATTATTAAGCTGAAGCTGTAGATCTTGTGATTTCCTTAAAGCACTGATGAAGCTGAAATTTAGAACAAAAAACATAAAGTAGGATGATAATTTATACAAAAAAATATGCTGTAGTCAAAACGTCTGCCTGTCAGAGTGAAACTGATTCGTTCGATTCGTTTGGTTTGGTTCCACACTGCACATAGCTAAACAAACCAAAACGCAAAAACGTTGTAGCTGTAGGTGCGTACTATGGAATATAATTTGTGCCAAAAGTATTGAACGTAACTTTTCGAGAAACGAACAAAAAAATATACAATGAGAAAGAAGAAAATCTCTGAAACTGCTTTCATAAAATCATGGTTTATGAAAGTGCTCCGTGAGTTTACGTTCACCATTCTGGCTCAAACCTGTCGTGTGGGCGGGGCTTAACAGCGGTTTACTCTCATTGGTTAG
>CM074961.1:21136375-21162404 GCA_037577455.1 Pangasius macronema
AGGGACGGGATTCGGAATGTGCGGAATCACGATATCGTCCCGATCTGAATCGGGAAATCGGATCGCGGCGTTTACGCGCGTGACTCAGTACAAATTAATCAACGAATAGAATATCGACAAATTCCGTTTAATATCACAATATCGATGTGGATGTAAAGTAGCCACGGACGAGCACGCCAGAGCGTAACGCAGCTCTCCAAACGGGTCTCAGCCACGTTCTGCAATTGTACTGAGGCTGTGGCTTATTATTATTATTATTATTATTATTATTATTATTATTATTATTAATTAGGGCGGCAAAATATATTGAAATTATCGAAATATCACACGTCAATATCGCCATATGCGTTCTGCAAGGGCTTGCGATAACTGAACGATTTTAATATTTCAAAAAGTTATGAAAAGTTAAAGTTTAGAGTGACGCAGGCAGCAGAGAGCGCTTCCTTTCCCTCTAAAGAACATGAAGCGTATGTCGGTGGTGTCATAAATATAAGTTAAATTGATTTTACTCTCCTATAACATTACCGTAGCGCATTATTATATCACATCATTTAACTAGTTATCACATATCGCACTTCTCTTCGATATCAGGCAGCCCTGGTATAAACGTATTGTTTTTTTAAATCGAGTTCTAAGTTATTTCCAAAAAATATTTTTTAAAAATTGACTATTGCACCTTTAAGCCTGTATTTTATGACAGCTCTCCGTTCTGTCTTTATATGCCATTAATACGATTAATCGTGCAGCCCAGTGTGGTACCGATCGTGATATTTAACTAGTGGTGACGTCACAACAATTCTGATTCTGTATTTATGTAATTTTAAAAAGAAAAAAACAAAACAAAAGATAGTATTAGTCTTAGGCATGTCCAAAAATACACACAGTGAGGAAACTCAGGTTTTAACATGAAAACTCGAATCAACGCCTCCTCGATTCCATGATCCGAGACGCGAAGCTCATCAGTCGGTATCGTTTTCGTTCCTTACACACCCGCGAGACTTTCTCCTGCTTTCCCACAGAACGGAATTTTATATTTTTATGAGAAATAAGTTGCTTATTTTACATACGGCAGTTAACGGGTGAAGCTCCGGAGAGCATTATTCCCTGTCTCCGCATTATAATACATTTTTACGTGTAAATATACATTATAATATATAAGATCATATATTTATATTTTAATATATTAAACACTGAAAACACGAAGGAGACGACGCTGAATATCAAGCAGTTAAAAAAAAAAAAAAGGCGACCTGGCTCTTATTAAACTTATCCTCTCTGAAATAAAGGACTTTTTTTCCTCAAGACGCTCTGCGGACGATTTTAATTTTGCTCCAGATGAAAAACGGACGTCTTCCTTTATAGCGACGGGATCAGCGATGAGAAACGGTGAGTGGATTTTAGTCTCTCCGTAATCACGTCTGTACGTTTTGCATGCGTCTTTGGGAATTTGTGAAACGTTTTCGACGTATTCTGTGGGTAAAAATATGATTTTGATGATGTTTCCAGGTTGAAAGAAGACGGCGTAAACGTCCTGAATGCCTCTCAGGGTTAGTTGTGCAAGACTTTTCTGTTACATTTTTGTTGTACTTGCTGTGATCTTTAGCTTTTTTTGTATTTATAGAGGAAATAGTTTGGATGAAACTTTGCATAATTGCAAATAAATAATTTCCAATTTCTTTGTTGAAAATGTTTTTTTATTTTTACACTCTGTGTACACCTAAATACCCTAGCGCGCTATCTAACGTGTACTGGGTGCGAGTGCTCTGTAACAGTAAGGACGCTGTGGAGTAAATTGGATTAAACAGAAAAAATTGAAAACCAACCTGCCTCATCTCACATGCACATGTTTCCATAACACTGCTCTCAGATTTAAATCTCACACTTTAATTGTCGTTAATGTAGCTGTGCTAGCGTACGAGCTGAATTGAGTGTTGAACTTGATCGCAGGATGTCTGAACTCGGAGGAACCGTTCTGGCCGTCCACATCGGACCTCTGTCCGAGCTCGGAGAGTCACTCTGAGGAGAGGAAGCAGCTGGAGGAGTACATCACCAGCGTGGGTGAGATTTATTTATGCTGTTGTTTTTTGTTGTTTTTTTAACTGTAACTCAATTTGCAACGTAAATTAATTATTTAAAGACTAAGCGGTATCTAGGTTTTATTATATTATTATTTATTTATTTTAAATCGGACAGATCCTGTAACGTTACGGAACCTCCAGGCTGTCATCTCACGGGTTCTCCGGTTCCACGAGCAGACCCGCGTGCAGGTTCACAGCCCTCCTCGTCCTGGAGAACAAGAACTGTTTCCCGGTTCCGGACTCTTCCTCCCTCCCTATAAGCTGGCCTGCATTCACCAGGAGTCGCGTCAGGACAGCATGCGGCTCTTCCACCTGCTCTTCGAGCACTTCTTCACCGAGGAGGACCTCATCGGAGCCGTGGCTTTCGGGAAAAGGGGCAAAGTTCCGGACGGGAAAAAAATCCTGGACAGAAGAAAAGTGGACGGGATTATATGTACGTAGTTCTTCAGCGCTGTCGAGTTCTGAGTTCTGATTGGTCAGAAGGTGCTGATGAATGCAGCTGCTTTTGAACAGATTCCTTAACAAACAAACACGCATAAATGTTTACGTATAGAAAAAATAGAAATAATTAAGTTCTCAGATTTTACAACTCAAAGGGAGGTCAAACTTTCACATGCAGGAATTGCTTTATTTTTTTATAAATATTTTAAGTTAATCAAATCTAAAGTAACTCCGCATTAACATTTACAGGGGATTTTTTTTTTTTTTTACATTTTTTTAATAGTTTTCTGCAGCAGCTGTGTTTTTCCCCCCAACCTTTTCACGTCAGAAGCGTAAACTCCTCTGTCCTGAAGATGCCGGAAAACGTAAAGTTACAGCTTCACCTCTGACTGTTGCAGAGCGCTGACACTGGAGACTCCTTCCATACATGTTACACAAACACGTTTCTCCTCACAGAAAACTTCACCATGTAAACGATCACACACGTTTCACACGTTTTCACTCGCTTCACTTCAAGTCCCTGTGAATGAGCTGTTGCTATAGAAACGATAACGTATCAGAACGAGCGCGTTAGCATAAACCTGCGCTGCTGCTGTCCTAGAAGACTAATCAACACCTTCTAACCAATCAGAAAGATAGAACTAGGAGATCAGATGATGGTTTGATTGTTTGTTTTTTTAATGAAATCATGTTATTTCCTTGACAGCGTACGTTCTGCGGTGTTCCACGCTGGATGGATGGACGCCGGTGGAATCGGCGAAGCTGAAGAAAGCGTGCATCAACAAGTGCAGGCTGAGAATCGGCCAGAGGAAGAAGTTAGCTCAGGGGCCGTACCTGTTCCACAAGTCTGGCCCGTCGTATATCTGAGTCGCAAACGTACAGGAGTGAAAACTGAAAACTGAATCTGAGCTGGGTTTTTTTTGTTTTTTTTATAAAAATGCTTTAAATCCGCTCCGTCGTGCGTTTGTCGTATCAGTGATGCGTTTACTCGAAACAGAAACGTAGCAGTATAATAATCACAATCTCCAGTATCCGAAGTTTCCTCTGGAAACACGTTTCATACTCGCTCATTTCCAGACATTTGGAAAATTCTGAAAATGTTCTGAGGGAAAAATCTTGATCACTCTCTTTGTAAAAATAATAATAAGAAGAAGACTTGAGACCTGTTGTCTTTGATCATTTCATTATTCGCTGCACTAAGGCTGCTTTCACACCTGCTGGATTTTTCCCCAGTGTTTGGTTCGTGTTGATCACCTGACCCGACGCCCGCACTGTAACCATGACGACGCTCTTTCCTGTCCTAGCTAATATCGGCTAGCTCTAGTGATGAGGAGGTTGTTTGTCTTTGTTCGCTGTAGCTTTTTCTTTTAGAGGCAGAAAATCACGCCACAGTTAAAGTCAGACATCTTTCACGTACGGCTAAACGTCCCAAGCGTACACGCGCTGGTGCTTTCAGGTTATCCGTCCACCTCAGATTCTCGCTATAGCTCGGGATTATCTTGAGAACGGATGGTGGGATGTTTGTAGGATTTTTATGGAATGATCTTTGGAACCAGCAGATGAGCAGACTAGGTTCAAGGTCACAGCAAGGTCAAACGTCTGAAATGGATTTTTTCCTTGATAGCTTCTTTCCGGTTTGAAGTGTATTTTAAAGGTATGTGAGCCGTACAAGACGGACTAGATTAGTTTGCGGTGTTCCGGAATTCCCGTCCACGCCGCGGAACCGAGTTCTCCTTCTTAATCGGAATATCGGCAGGGAGATATTTTCCATTCCGGCACGTCGTAAATCTCCACATATTCACTCAACAGCAAGGCTCGGTTCTCACCAGCACTTTGTCCTCCATGTTTGTTTTACTCGTCGCAACCTGATTGGTCAGGAGGTAAAAATACGGTTCGATGCCAACTTTTTTTTTTTTTCTTCCTAACTTGGTTTTAGCTACTAAACAGGAAGGCTAACACGTGTTTCCTCTGAGACGTGTGAAGCCGCCAATCACATCTTTTCGAACCGCTGCTCATGCTGCGTCACACACCGAGGAAAGCGCTGTCTGCCCTCTTCCACATACACGAGCTCACAGGTGACCATGATTGGCTCGTGTCACTGTGATTGACAGGGGAGAGAGAGTACGCCCCTCCCACTCAGAGAGCACGGATAATTTTGGACACGGATGGCTGTGGCGTCGTCGGGATCCGAACTTGCGATCTCAGGATGATTCGTTTGTGAGAAGAAAAAAAACCCTGACATCGGCACTTTTTAAAGAGGCTGCGTCTCCGTAGGATGTCCTTACGTTAACGGAAAGACAAATAAAACATGTTTAACGTGGACTTCTAACAGGAATCACTCTGAGCTCCGTGTCGAGATTAACCGTCTCTGATTTGTACCTTTTTTATAAAAGTTATTTCTTTGTGATCTTTGTAGCATATTTCTTATTTTATTATCTATAATAAACATTGGAATTGTGTTCATGGTGTAACTATTTCAGATTTCTGCTCTAAACCTTGAGTAGTCTGGACGTTTCATCCCAATCTCTTAATGTTTATTTTATTTGCACCGTCATTCTTCAGATATATTTTGGGTTTGCAGCACTGTACAGAAATACAGGACTCTCAGACTTTTGCTTTTATGTTTTTTTTTTCTTTCTTTAATGATCTTAATCATGTTGTTGTTTATGAGATGTAAAAGTAGCCTAGCTACAACATTTGTGTAAATTTTATTTGCTGTGTGTGTTTCGTAGCCACGTCAGATGACAAATGGTTAGAAGGTGCATCAGTTACACTATTTTATATTCCCTTCTGTACTTTGAGAAATATATTACACCTGTACCTTTTAGCTGTACGTTATGAGGCGAAGACTGAAACGTTAAAAGCGCAGTGAACTGTGAGTACGCACGTGAACATTTTCCTTATAATCCACGCTACACGGAAACGAGTGAAGTTGAGTCGGTCTGTATTTATTTTTGATGTGTAAATATTCGGTTTTGATATTTGATGCATCATCGACGTTAGGATTTATTTTCTAACAAAATATTTTAATAAAAATAAATGAAAAAATTCAGGTTGGGATTTTATCTGTGTTTACTTTGAAGCAGATTTGCGTTTTAAACTGTAAGGAGAATAAAGTCTGTATAATAATGATGAAATATTTTGTATTTTTTGAAGGTCAGAATGTTCTGTATAGCTTGTATAGATCTGTGTTCATAGCTTCATTGTGTTTGTGTGTGTGTGTGTGTGTGTGTGTGTGTGTGTGGCGCAGCGTACGAGATCGAGAGGCTGAAGGCTCTCCTGCAGGTGGAGAGGAATAAGAGCATGATGTTGGGAGAAACCATCAGCAGCCTGAAGCAGGATAAAGAGCTGCTGCAGCAGGAACTCACCAAGAAAGCCGAGCTCATCTGCGAGTTCCTCCAGGACCAGCTCCGACCAGGTACCGACCTGAACCTGTACGACTCGGCGCAGAAATCACAACATGGTTTGCCGTTATGGTGCAGCCGTAGTTCATCACGATCGTTCTTCTCCAATCAAAATCATGATCATTCCAGAAATTTAAAATTATTAAAAGTTTTATTTCACTTGATCAGTTACATCATCAGAAATATGTAACAGTGTAACAGGATAAGAATGTAACCGTGTAACGGCAACAGTGTCACAGTGTAATGATATAATAGAGTAACAATGTAACAGGATAACAGTGTCACAGGGCAACAGTGTCACAGTGTAATGATGTAATGGCGTAACAGTGTAACAGGATAACAGTGTCACAGTGTAATGATGTAACAGGATAACAGTGTAACAGGGCAACAGTGTCACAGTGTAATGATGTAATAGCGTAACAGGGCAACAGTGTCACAGTGTAATGATGTAATAGCGTAACAGGGCAACAGTGTCACAGTGTAATGATGTAATAGCGTAACAGTGTAACAGGTATCACAGTAATTATGTAACTGTAATAATGTATCAGGGTAACACAGTAACAATATCACAGTGTAATGATCTGACAGGGTAACATGGTAACAATGTCGCACTGTAATGATGTCATAGGGCAACAGTGTAAGAGGGTAACATGGTAGTAGTGTAATGATGTAATAGAGTTACCGTGTAACATGGTCACAATGTAATGACGTAATAGGGCAATGGGGTAACACGATAGCAGTTTAATGATGTAACAGTGTAACGGAGTAACATGGTAGTAGTGTAATGATGTAACAGNGTCACAGTGTAACACTGTAACAGAGTAACATGGTAGTAGTGTAATGATGTAACAGGGTCACAGTGTAACACTGTAACAGAGTAACATGGTAGTAGTGTAATGATGTAACAGTGTAACGGTCACAGTGTAACACTGTAACAGAGTAACATGGTAGTAGTGTAATGATGTAACAGTGTAACGGTCACAGTGTAACACTGTAACAGAGTAACATGGTAGTAGTGTAATGATGTAACAGGGTCACAGTGTAACACTGTAACAGAGTAACATGGTAGTAGTGTAATGATGTAACAGTGTAACAGGGTCACAGTGTAACACTGTAACAGAATAACATGGTAGTAGTGTAATGATGTTTCCAAGTAACTGCTCCTTAGTTACATAATGAAGTGTTAATCTTATAACGTCTATAATTTAACACAGTAAAGTTCCAGATAAAAGCCATTGCGTGTGATGAGGTTCTGATCTGTAGAAGGGGTCATGGAGGAGGAGGAGGAGGAGGAGGAGGATGATGATGATGATGATGATGATGATGATGAAGCGAGAGCTGAGGAGGATGATGATGATGAAGCGAGAGCTGAGGATGATGAAGCGAGAGCTGAGGATGATGATGGGTGCAGTGTGTGTTTAATCCTCTGTGTTCGGTGTCTTTGTCAGACAAGAGGCGAATTCATCCTTCCAGTCAGATGGAGGCTGGAAGTTCTCACCAGCTGATCGGCTCGTTTCCTGATGAAGGGGCTCCGTTCGAGTCTCCGGCTCTGTTTGACTCGTTTGAGGAGGTGGAGGTTCACCCGCTAGACCGACAGAGAACCATCAAGATCTCCTCCAAGAGGAACCGGGACGGAGAGAACACCCGCGTCAGGAGTACGTGAGGCTTTAGCAGTTGAGAGGGCAGACGCTCCATTAGAGAAACCCTTTAATGCACACAAGAACAAAACTCCACACCACACACACCACTCAGTCACACACACACCACACAATCACACACACCACTCAAATCACACACACACCACTCACACCACTCAGTCACACACACACACCACACAATCACACACACCACTCAGTCACACACACACCACACAATCACACACACACCACTCAGTCACACACACCACACACACCACTCAGTCACACACACCACTCAGTCACACACACACCACTCAGTCACACACACACCACTCAATCACACACATCACACACATCACACACACACACACACACACCACTTTTTTCACATCTGTTTTTTACCTGCTCATTTATTCAGTCGTTTACTGAGTTTTTTGTATTTCTTTCATTTTTTTTATTTTACGTATTTTGTTTTACTATGTTTTACTTAACAAGATTACAGATACTTGTTTTTATTCTTTTTATTACATTTGTATCTAAAAATAAATGTATTGATGTTTTGTTCTGCTGGTTATTTCACTGAGAAGCGTTTTACTGTGTTAAAGCCGTTAATGACATCAGCAGCATTAATATAGAATTCCTCCAGAAATTACTGAAGCGTTTGGGTTTGTAAAAGCGTCTCGTTTCCGCAGCATGTTGGATGTTTGTGTGGCAGGAAGTACAGTGTGTAGATTATTAAAAAAAAAAAAACATCCCCTTCAGATCAGTGTGTGAAACAGAGAGAAAGAGAGAAATAGCGGTGCAGTCGTGTTGATGTTGAACTCGTGGTGATCTGCGGCCGATGCATTAACTCCTCGCGCTCTGGTCTGTTCCTCGCAGTGAAGAACGTGGTGGGCGTGATCGCGCGCTACATGACGGCTCTGCAGGAATTCCGCCGCAGCGTATCCATGAAGGTGGCCTTCGACCGAGTGGGCGTGGACCGGAACACCATCTCCAGGACGGCGGCCATCGCCGAGCTGAGTCTGGCGGCGCCGGAGGTCTTCCACGCTCTGCCTCCGTGGGACGAGAAGGAGGAGACGCTGGCGCACTACGCCGTGAGGTGCAGGCAGGCCATGGACGATAACATCAAGGCCAAGATTAAAGCCATGAAAGCCAAGGGAGAGCTTTTACCCATCGTCAGTAAATAAAACGTTACGCTCAGCATCGCCACTTTTCCCTCCGGTCCTCAGCGACGCTCCGGAGATTTTTAGAAGAGCACTAAAATCCCTCCTGACTTTACCCTCGACTCGTTTTTAGTCTAACCTCTGAATATTTACACTACAGTATCGGAGATGATGGTTTTCTGTCTCGTATAAAGTTTGTGCCAGATATGGACCAGTGTTGACCTCAGTATCTCTCTCACACACACACACACACACACACACACACACACACACAGTATAAAATTATCACTGCATGCTTATCTCACACACACACACACACACACGCACAGATGTTTTTATTTCATTTCTAAAGCACATTTTATCCCAGTGTTCATGAGTCTCGATTGCTCTCACACACACGGTGCTTTCGAGGGCACGCAATAATGAAATAAAATCAACTTCACTTTAAAAATTCACTTTACTGAATTAAAGTACTGCGTTCATTTTAACGCTGAGGATCGGAGAGTTTTTAGCGTTATTACTGACCCGAGTACGAACAAGGACATCTGAAGGGCGTTCCTGAGTGTCTCACTGTCGGTTCTACAAATAAGTCCTGAGACAACAACAACAACAAAAAAAGCACAAACATCTCAGAAGTATGAATATGCAAATTATTAAACCACGCCCAACTCTACAAACTCCACCCCCTTCCTCTGGGGAACCAGTGAACATTTACATCAACATCTGCATATCGAATCCGATTGGTTCTTATATTTCACACTGCAATAACACTTCTTAGAAAAGTGAGTTTTCTCTTCCTTGTGAATTTCACACTTTTGCTAATCTGTGCATTTAAATTAAGGGTTTAAAGACAAATTTAATTTAAAGAACAAATAAAAATGGTCATCAGTTTTCATCTGACACAGATACAGATTTGTGTTTTGGTTATTAATTAACATAGCGTTGGACAAACTGGTAAATAATTCAATCAAAGAAGGATTTGTAAATGAACAAAACTTTTTAAACAAAGGTTAATGTTATTAGAACCTGATTAGTGTTGAATCATTTCCATTTCTTCCCACATTTTTCACACCAGGGCTTCCTCCGTCCATCCTCAGACTCGAGCCACCCGTCTGAGACACACTGCACTGCGACAGACGATGATACAGACGATGATACAGACGATGATACAGACGTACGACAGCAGCTCGTGTCCACATTCCTTTATTTATATGAAATACAGAAACAGCACAAGCAGTAAACCCTACAGTCAGTCAGTGTGGAGATCTTCTGCGTTTAAAACCCGACATTAGCGCCGATGCGACATTTAAATGATGGAGTTTTTTCCGTAGAAGCCAAAACGCCTTTTTAATAAGTGTTTTTTTTTTTCCGTCGTCACTCTGCATCGAGTCGAGGCAACACGGGAAGGATCAGGTTTCCAAACGAGGAGTCTTGTGTGATGAAGAAGCCCGAAGAGTGAGCGTGTGCGTGCTGAAATGGGAAAATCACAAAGTTTTCAAGCTAATATACATTTATTAGATTCTTCTACATGAACAGAGAATTTTATTTTAGAGTCACTCAGTAAAACACCTGAGCGCCGAGTCGTTACCTGTAAAGCTGCTTTCTGCTGCGCGGCGATGTGCTGCTGCTCCGCGTGATCCCGAAATTCCTTCACCGGAGGTCTGGAAAGCGGAATACTGAGACACAGAAAAACCCACTTACGATCACAGCGCAGATGAAATATAATTACAACACAGATTCTGGATTCTGATTGGTCAGAAGCTGAAGTTTTCTCTAAGGAGAAATGTGTTAATGTAACTTTTATGGAAGGAGTCTCCAGTGTCAGCGCTCTGTAACAGTCAGAGGAGTTTACGCTTCTTTCAAGAGAGAGAAACATAGAAGATGTGATCTGCTGAAGATCTTACACCATGAATAAACCTCCAGCACTGCAGACGGTGTGTAAATCAGATGTTTATGATGAGGTCAGAGTGTGTGACAGGTTTACTGTGGCCTGCTTTTATTGTCTCTGCAAAACACGAGACAAAACCAACAGGAACATTCTGAAAGCAGGCTCTGAAGCAGCTCCGAGTCTCGGCCGAGTGGACGTGCAGGTCATTAGAGAAAGTTTATCACATTCTGAAAGAAGGATGGAAACGGTTCTCCATCTTCTTCTTGTTGTTGGGGTGTGTAAACTTTTGCACTTGTAAATTCTCACCTAGCGCCTGGATTGTTCATGGACTGACTCTGGATCAGGCGTCTCTTCTCTTTATCCAGCTCTGCCAAAATCGCCACTCGGTTTTTATTCTGAAATCCTGCAGATAAAACAGAAAAAAGCGCAATTTCACTCTGCAGGAAACTAATGCTGACTACTTTATAACATTATTTTGGCTTATAGAATAATAATAATAATAATAATAATAATAATAACCTGACTCAACATAAGAACGCATAATGTTTAAATACTGAAAACCGGAAAAATAAACAAATAAATAATAATACAGGCTTATGAAGAGATTAAAGCTTTATTCCTCCTAAAAGAGCGTCTGAAGTCAGCATTATAACACTCTCACAGTTTAGTAAATAATATCAGCGAGCTAAATGATTATTATTAACATTGTATTGTTGCTTAAGTGAATCAGATTTGGCTTTGAAAATAAACACAAACACTTATTAAACTGATGTAAACACCGGAAGCTGTAAGAGTTAGCTCGTTAGCTAAACAACACGGATAAAACTTCTTTTCCGAACTGATCTGTGTTTATCGGTACCTTGTCCCGGAGGATTTGACGCCATCGTTGAATTTTCTTTAATTTATAATTCTGGTTTAATGAATTTATAAATGAGTTAAAGTTAATAAATTAATTTAATGATATCGGAATCAAGCTTTGTTTTCCTGTGTGTAAGTTCTTCCTCTGTGAGTTTGTATTCCGGCGCTGCGCACCGCCACCTAGCGGACAGGAGGGTTTATAAATCACGTGCTAGTCCTTAAGCCACGCCTACCGCCACCTAGCGGACAGGAGGGTTTATAAATCACGTGCTAGTCCTTAAGCCACGCCTACCGCCACCTAGCGGACAGGAGGGTTTATAAAAGAGACCGTATTGTTTTCCGCGCGCTTACGCATTAACAACATCCGGGGATTTTATTTCATGTGTTTGAGATCCGGAATAGCTGTTAATTGTTGTTTAATCATAAATGAGTCATTGGTAAATTCAATAAATAATAAATTGTACAGTTGTACAGGAAGTAGTAACATTATCTGAAGTAACAGATGTAGAAAATGTATTTGTATTTGTTTTTTTAATTAAGAATTAGATCATTAAAGATTTAATAATTAGATTAATTCATCATTAAATAATTACACAGAAATATGGTGTAAAATAATAAAATGTGAGGAAGATGTTTGATTTGCACAGAAATATAGTACTAGAGCCAATACTTATAGCTACACACACAGAAAAAACACACTAAAATGTCTGAACAGGATTTTTAATAGCTGACTTGTTGAATATTTGTTATATTAATATATATTTAAAGCTGCTGTGTGGAGGCACTGAGGCAGGAGTCTCGGCTCTTCTCCACACAGACAGGACGCACAGCTGATAGCTGATTGAAGATTGAGGTGAACTGATTAAACCAGTGGAATCAGCTGTGGCTCCTGTTTGGTTGGAGTAAAAGTCTGTAGCTACACTGGCTCTTTGTGGAGAAGATTAGAGAGTCCTGTCCTAGTGGTTCAGCAGCTCTTGCCTGAGCAGGTGAGAGGAGCTTCCGGATGATGCCGGTGCTGTTACACAGCTGGACGGTTAGCTGAAGGCTGATGTAGATGCAGAAGGAGCTGGAGATGGAAATTAAGCGGTAAGAGGACCAGTCTGAGAGAGCGTGTTGGGGGCTGAGGGGAAGAATCTTGACCTGGCTCTTCTGCAGAACCTCTGATGTCTCCAGTCCAGACCTCACTGGTAAACCAGCCTGCTTCTGATGTTATCTGCCATGTTGCTCTTGTTCCTGTATTTAAGGAGCATGAAGTTGATGCGTAATTTTCTGTGTTTGAGAGAATAGCCTCTACGTTAAACTGGTTTGTGGAGACTGTTGCTGCAGTATAAATGTTCGCACAGGAAGCATGCTGAGCTCTCACTCTGGAACAGAGTTTGGAGTTCCACACGGAAGCCTCGTAAGATCTTTATTTTTTTCCCCTTTTATTTTAGAAAGTGCTTTTCTGAAGCTTCTTTAACTCAAGGTGTTGAACTGGCCGTGTGCCTGTGCGCAGTGTGGATCTAGAAACTGAGGCTTTCTCAGGTCTTGTAAATGTGGCTGTTCTTTCAGCTCAGACAGTCAGTGATGTTTCCTTCTGCTCAGGAGACAGTTGGGTTTTGAGTCTTTTCTGTGTCATAAGGAACCTTTGATGGACCCAAATTTGGTCCTGATGAGTCACCAGGTTTAGTTTGGAGTCGGCGGCCCATAATCAGGTGCCCAGTTAGTGGCTGCTCAGAAAGCAGATCCCGCTGCAGCACACTGCTTTGATTCTGGCAGTGCTGGGATTTGAACTCATGACCTTCCAAGCAGAAGTCCAGTGTCTTATCCACTGAGCTACCACTGCCCAAAAAACACCCCCCAAAAGGTGTTCATAAAACATACTTGCTTGCATTAAAGTGTTTTTTTTTCCCGCCTGGCATGAAGGACGATGAAGCACACAATTGTTGAACTTTCAGTAGCTAAAGCGAATCAAGTTGTTCCACCTGCATCACTACCGCCATTTCGCTCAGGACTCATTCGAGCGTATTATTGTTGATTGTGTCGGTTCTCTGCCCCAGTCACATTCTGGAAACTGGTATCTCGTGTTCTGCTGCTCAGTTTCCAGAAGCTATTCCTACTCTCAAGACTAAGATGGTCAGTAAAGCACTGGTAAAATTCTGCACCAAGTTTGGCACGCCTAAATGTAAAGCCTGATCATGGCTCTAACTTCATGTCACAGCTGTTTTCTCACGTGGTTTGAGACTTGCAAATTAACCATCAGGTCTCTTGTGTCTATCTCACAAGCTGCCCTTAGCGTTTCCATCAGAACATGCTGCACTCGTATTGCATGGAACCTGAGAAGGACTGGAATGAGCGGGTTCCTCTTTTGTTGTTTGCTGTCTGTGATGCTGTTCAGGAGTCTCTTGGTTTTAGTTCGTCTGAACCCACAACATACAAGGACCACTAAAGGTCCTGCTCCGGCCCGTCAAGATAAGTCCGTTTTGACGCATGTTTGTACCCTTCATGTACCCCAATGTTTGAGGGTAGCATGGGATACCGCTCACAGAGCTCCAAGTTCCTCTCAGGATGACATGAAGGATGACTGTAAGGCAGGTCCCTGTTCATTTTGTGCTAGAGGTTTAAGTTTGAGGGTTTTTTTTTGTGCCAGTGCCAGGAGCTACACTCCAGACTAGATTTGTTGGACCTTTTGAAGTTAGACAGAAACTTAAATAAGCTGCGTTTATGATGTAATCAGTACTCCTGATGGCAAACATAAAACTCTGCCATATAAACTTGCTGAAGAAGCCCCATGCTCGCACCTCTGAACCCCTCACCCCCCGAGTCCGAGCCCGTCTCTCCTGTGGGTCCAGTAGTTGCTCTGCCTGCAGAGGGTAATGTTGCTCCTTGTGAATGCTCCCCAGAGGAAGTATGAGGGTAATGATGCTCCTTGTGAATGCTCCTCAGAGGAAGTATGGCATGGACGCAGGCGATCAGGCCCTGATTAGACAGTGCAGGGATGAGAGAGACAGAGTACCTGCTTACACATGGACTAGCCGACCCTAGTGCGAGTCCTTGGTGTTGTTCACCTTGTAATTTAGCGCACAAGGCAGATTCCTTGAGTTTGATTTGACCCTTGTGCTTTTGGCTGCTTAGATACTGAGATACTGTAAATAATCACACTGGTATATGTTCACTGAACAATTTTTGCGTTCACGTGGATGTTACTTTGACACGTACCACCTACCTAAACATCGCTTCAGACCAAGTACACGCCTTCATGAGGCAATGACCGTGGCCTCTTTCACATGAATTACTGGCTGACTGGGGCACCCAATTCTCACTGTCCACTTTATTAGGAACACCTGTAACAACTGCATACAACAGCTGAGATGATCATCGGGGTCGCTCTAACCTCCATCACAGACATTTACACCACACGCTGCATCCGCAAAGCCACCAGGACGACCCCACACACACACACACACTTAATCCTCCTGCCGTCTGGAAAACGGTACTGAAGCATTCGGGCCTCACGGCCAGACTAGTTTCCTTCCCCAAGCCATCAGACTCCTCAACACTCAGAGACTGGACTGACACCACACACACACACACACACACACCTGAACACCACTCCCTTTTCTATTTTTGCACATTTCTATATTTACTACCTGCATTTTGCTGTATATTTTACTTTATAAAATATTTTGTCATTACTGTCCTCTCTACCTGTAACTGCGATGTCCATATATGGTATAAGCTCATCTGCTGAATACTGTCATAGTGTGTTACGTTTACATTCACAGCATTTTATTATATTGTTATTATTTTTGCACTATTGTTATTTGACACCTTCACACTAGAACTGTGCTGGTCGGCGCTGCGCTGCCTCTGTGCCTGTTGTCCTGCTTTAGCAGTTATTGTACCGTCTTGTGCTGTCTGCATACGTCTGCATGTGCACTTTACGTAGTGATGTGTAGTCTCCTGTAGCTCCGTGTTGTTTATGGAGCACCGTGGTCCTGGAGGAACGTTGTTTCGCTTCACTGTGTACTGCACCAGCTGTGTAGGGTTCGAGTGTTTCAGAAAAACACTGTTGCTCTCCTGGGATCTTCACACACACCAGCCTCTAGCGTTTACACAGAATGGTGCAAAAAAAAAAAAACACACACACACACATCATCCTGTGAGAGGAGGGTCTGCAGGCTGTGACAGCTTGTTGATGAGCGATCGGTGGAGGATGAGCAGACTCTTGAGCCGTATCTGCATGATTTTATGCACTGCTCTGCTGCCACATGATTGGCTGATTAGATAACTGCACATATTAGCAGACGTGTACACGTGTTCCTAATAAAGTGGACACTGAGTGGTCAGCCCTTGCCTTAACTTTCTTTAACAGTCTGTGTTGAGCGTCGCTAACATCAGGCACGTGTGTGTGTGTGTGGTTAATCAGTTACAGTAGCGTTTCGCAGTAAAACCCAGCCGTCTGAAACGTGCTGTAACTCACTGTGCTGCTTTCTTTACTCACAAACATTTTTCTGTAATGTTTAAATTTTTTTTTTTGTTGGAAAAGAAAGGTTTCGGCCAAAAATGGCACTTTTGGTTTTGGAAAGAGGAAAAAAAACAAAAAACTTTTGACCTAAAGGATTAAACAGTCCTATAACAGCGTTAAATCTAACGTTTTAAGAAAGAATGATAATTAGAAAGTGATTAAATGCACTCTTTTTTTTCTGTCTCTCCTTCGCTGCTCAGCAGTCAGACACGTTCAAACTCCCTGAGCAGCAGATGGACGGAGGAAACAAATCAGAAGTTTAAACATTTCTACTGAAAATGTCTCTACTCGCGTTAAACCTCTAACCTGTGTAGTTTCAGATGAATAAAATGGTGAGCAGTGAAAAACGTCTCAGCATCGCACCAGCGTCCTGCTCAGACGCCCCACTTCAGCCAGAGTGGAGAGAGAGGAGAGCGGAAAACGCTTTAAAGAAGACAAGACATGAGACAGACAGATGAAAGAGATGAACAGGGTTTAGTAATAATGCTTTAACCTTCCTTCCCTTCAGCAGGAAATCAGTCGTACAAAGCAGACATGAGTGCGACACTCGGGTTTCTGTCATTAGTGAATAAATACTGATGCATTATGAAGAGGCTACAGTAAAGGCTACGTACTGTATACGAGTCATGATTATTGAGCTGAGGTTACTGGCGGTAAATAAACAGCGAGAGGAGACGGCAGAACAACGGCACGGGATGAAAGCCTTGTTGGGAAAGAGTGGGGGAAAAAAACATATGATTGTGAGTTTAAAATGAGAAGGCTAATGAGCATAAAAATGACTAAAATCAGTTCCCCTCTACACAAGTGACCTGTACAAGAGCGCACGCGCACACACACACACACACACACACACACACACGATCAGCTAATAGAAGTCTCGCTCTGTACAAAAGCACGAGCTCCGTCCCGGACATCCGGCCGACGGGACAGAGTGCGTTACAGGACGTCTGGTCCAGGATGAGTTCCTCGCTCCGGCCGTGGCGGAGGCTCTAGCAGTTGATGGAGCAGTCCGTCTTGGCTTTAGCGGCAGAGCTGATGATTCTGCGCAGGCAGTGACCGAACTCCTCCAGGATCAGTCTCTCTGCCACCGCCTGAGGCTGGTTATAACGCTCCGCCTTCCTCGCCTGCTCCAGGAGACAGTCACACGTCGCCTCGGCAACCTCCTTCGTTACGAACGTGTACGGCAACCTGGGCGAGGGAGGGAGAGAGAGAGAGAGAGAGAGAGAGTGAGAGTGAGAGTGAGAAAGAGGGAGAGAAAGGGAGAGAGAGAGAGAGAGAGAGAGAGAGAGAGAGGGGGGGGGAAGAGAGAGAGAGAGAGAGAGAGAGGGGGGGGGAGAGAGAGAGAGAGAGAAAGAAAGTGAAGGAGAGATAGACAGCAAGAGTTAGAGAGAAACAGAGAGATAATTAAGTGAGACTATGCTAATTAACTAAAGGCATTTTTAACTTTTTTTTTTTTTTTTTAAATCTTAATTCAGGCTGCCAATAATTCTCTCACTTCACACACACACACACACACACACACAGTGGAAGCAGTGAGTGCAGCGAGTCGTACTTCCCCCCGCCGCTGCTGATGGCCGGTGTGGTTCTGGTCAGCAGGTCTGAGATCTGAGAGGACAGTTTGGTTTTGGCTGCAGTCTGCTGCTGCACGCGCACCTCCGCCGCATCGGCCAAGTGCATCAGGGTCTTCCTCTCAGGACTCTCCTCGAAGTTCTTACAGCCCACACACTTACAGATCGACGAGCACATGATCTTCGCCTGGGAACACACACACGCACACACACACACACACACACACACACACACACGCCAATGGGACAAAAAATATCTCAATAGAATTCATTTCTACAATATCTAGAAATCTCCCACTGCTTTTTGTTATTTAGAGTTTCATTTTATATTTATTTCATCATTTTAAAACTCTCTGAAGTATTTCTCTTATTTATAAAACTGCATTTATCTTATTCCATTTTTATACGTTCTATTTTATATTCTATATAATTATTTTTGTAATTAATGTTTCGTGTATGTGGTCACTCAGAGCGCGAGTAGAGTAGCAAAAATAAGAAAATGTATTAATATGAAAATCTATTATTTATTATTATTTAAATGTTTTCTAGGCAAAATAAAAAAGGAAACATTTTTCACCAGAATTTTCATTTTTAATATTTCAATATTTTTCAGTTTTATTACAAAAATGTTTTACTGACCACTGAAAAGGAGAAATTTAATTAAAAAAAAAAAAACACTAATTAGCTGCCTGTTTATAAAGCTACTGACGATCTCGCTGAAAGGTTTATGATGACATCATTAGAAAGATCGCTGAGGTTCAGAGTTTACGTTCATGTTTAATGCTTTATTTAAAAAATAATAAACAGTGTATGTGTTGGGCAGCGAACTCACCTCATAACACTCGCAGTAATTCTTTAAACACCCCGACTTCTTACAGTTGCAGCCTTTACTGTGTCTCCTCTCCGATTCTCCTTCTTTCCCTTTACCGATCTTCGGCTTGAAGGCCACCGGGTTTCTGTCCAAACAAGCCTGAAAGCAGCGAGTCCATCACGTTAGTGGCTCTTAATGAGCCTTTATTTATTTCTGGTGCTTCTCAGGTCCAGTCCTGGAGGCCTGGTGTCCTGCACCGTTCCCTAGTGTTTACCCTCTACAGTCTCATACACACACACACACACACACACACACACACACACACACATCAGTAAACCAATCACGAACATAAACACCAGAAGTAACCCTCGATACCTTAATGGCTTTAAGGCGATCACTCTCGTGGTCGAGGTTGTTGAAGCAATTAACGCAGTTGCAGTTGTTACAAAATTCTCCGTTTGCAAAGCAGTCACAATATCTGAAAGATTAAAGCAGATTCATTTTATTAACTGATATTTTCACAGACGGTGACAGAGAAGTGCTGAAGAAGGCGTGCAGCCTGTTGGTTTGAGCGCACGTACAGTTTGAGGCATTGAGACTTGGTGCAGTTGCAAGGCTTCCGTGGTCTGGACGTCGCCTCTGACGGAGATAAACTGCAAACGACAAACAAAATCCGCATCATCATTATTATTATTATTATTATTATTATTTTTCCCCATTATGTAACAAAATAAGAAACGTGTGACGCAGTGTGTACTGTGAGCTTCCGTGAACAGGTGGAGATCCTGTACAGACTTGACATTAACGCAGTAACGAGCGGGTTTTGGAAAACCAAACCAATCGATTACACTGCGGAAAAATCCCTGAGGTGCGAATGATTAAAACAAACGGTACGATATGAGATCCGCACCACGCAGCTGAACTCCGACAGGATTAATGATCAGTCGTGGAAAACTTTTATCACTCTAACTTTACAAATTAGGCAATTTCAGAAATGCAGAACTTCATCCCACCTTCCTCTGAAGACCTTTTTCTGTTTTGTTTGTGTTTTTGTGAATCTGCGTATTATTAAATTAAATTATTATTTTCCTCCACTCTTTAATCATGTCTGTGTGTTTCAGAACGTTTGTCTCGCTCTTGGTCACCAGTCTGCCTAAACACCCTGAAACGTTTCTGCTCCCTTCGTTAGACACTTTTTTATTCAATTTTTTAATCTTTTCCAAAAATATACATCAATATAATTACAAACTTGTGCATCCCCCCCCCCCCCCTTATCCCTTTCTGCCAAAATAAATAAGTAAAATATATATAAAAAGCAATTATACTAAAGAAAATAACAATTAATTAAAAAATATATTTAAAAAAAATAAATAATTAACATCCACACACACACACACACACAATTTCCAAATGAACACAATATCCTCTCGCTCTCTCTCTCTCGCGCTCTCTCTCTCTCGCTCTCTGAGTGGCGGCTTTAATATTAAAAACTGTAACTTTAGTGCAGACAATGTGCTTATTACATACAATATATAAAAACAAAAAAATAAAATAAAATAATGCAACCTTTTTATTCTTTAAAGCTTTTACTGTGATGTGATAAAGTATATTTTACAAATCTGTATCTCTAACACATTTTTGTTGACTTTTGTTTGTTCTGTAATTAAATGGATGTCATTATAATGAACGATGATGATGGTGTGTGTGTGTGTGTGTGTGTGTGTGTGTGTGATACCCGTTCAGAGGAAGTCTGGCCTGGGTCTGGATGGAGCTGGGGGCGGAGAAACCCGAGCTGCTCGCCAAAGTCACAAACGTCGACTGCTGGAGCTACAACACAAGCCAGAGGTGATAAGACTACACGAGCCAGGTGTCAGACTCCTCACCTGCACGCTCCGAGCGCACCTTACAGACACTGACACACACCTGTGTGACGTACTGGGCCGGCAGCACGGCGTAGCCCATGTTCCCTGAGCCCGGAGCCGGAGCGAGCACGGTGCCCGGGGGCAGGTTGGTCAGGTTGGGCTGGATCTGAGGGAGCGGCGCGGCCGGCATGATGAGCCGCTGCTGCGTCTGGCTGCTGCTCACCACCTGAGCTGCTGACGTCATCGGCTTCGGGACCACCTGAGAAGGAAATGACAGAGCGCACACACACACACACACAAATTAGTACTTGCCAACACCCGCTTCCCCCACCTGCTGCTCATGCCGTGGCACCGGGCAGCGTAACTCGGATGAAAGCGCTATCCGCCCCCTTCTGCATACGTGAACTCACAGGCGCCTACAATTGGCTAATGTCACTGTGATTGGCAGGGGAGAGAGAGAGCATGCCCCTCCCACTCAGAGAGCACAATTTTGCTCTCGTGGACTCCTGGCCATGGTGACGGCTGCGTTGACTTGAACTGGCGAACTCCGGACGATAGGCTGAACGCTTTAACGCTTTTCTGTGTTTGCAAATGAAGAGATTCTGCTCATAACGACACCAGAGACCCAGAGTAAATCAACTCTTACTTTACAGGCATGGTGTGAAGACATTGTTGTTTAAAATCTCTAATAATTAACAGTGAAGGGGTTAAATGTGTCGGATTTGAAATTCCAGTGCAGCAAGTTTGGGATGGATTATTGATCAGCCAATCAACAGCCGACTCCGAGAACACGGCATGTGATTATGGAGAAGCGGATAAACGAGCCTGTAATAAACAGAGTGATGTTACCTGCTTGACCGTCTGAGCCGGAACGATGGGAACGGACATCCTCACTGCAGCCGTGTTCATCACCATGGGCTTGGCTTGATAACACAACAATAAACCAACGTCAATCATCACTTTAAATACGAATCATCGATGTACCACTTTCTCTAGCTGTGTGTGTGTGTGTGTGTGTGTGTGTGTGTGTGCGCGCGCACCAGGCTGGATGGTGGTGGGGTTGGTGGTCGTGCTGGCGTTGGCCGTCTGGGCCGTGCTCCCGGTGGTGGCCGTGACCAGGCGCACGTAATGGAAGCGGCTGCCAGGTACCTGGATCTGCTGAACGTTTGGGGGTGTGGCCAAGGGGATGATGGTCTTAAACTGAGATGTGTTGACTCCGCCCACTGCCACAGTTTGTACCGGCTTCACTGTCTGTGGGAGGAACGAGGGAAAGACAGACACCAGATATGGCGATCGAGCTTTAGAGAAATATTTTAAGAGCTTATGAGAAGGAGAAGATCTGGAATTCCCAGAGAAAGGGATTATGGGTAAGATGAGGAGGACGATGCTGATTGGTTGAGCAAAGATATGAATCTAGTAGTATTGGGGTCGTGACCTGAACATTTATTTATTTATTTTCACTCAGCCACAATATTTTTTAATGAACTCATTTGATTAAATTCCACCTATTACTCATAATTTAAACATCCTCTTAATAAGCTCAGACTGAGTAATTTACCCTGCACCAGTAATAATAATAAAAACAACACCATTTTCGGTTTCACAGGCACTTCAGTAATGAGCGTCCGGTCCTATCCTATCACTGAAGTGCCTGTGAAACCGAAAATGGTGTTTATAAGATTCATATAAACAAGAAACACTAAGAAACTACACAAAATATTCTTATTTTAATTTTACAGTTTATCAGTGAAACATTAAACAGTGCATTACTGCTGAGGTCAGGGTTATGTGAGGTCCGAGAGAGAGTGTGTGTGTGTGTGTGTGTGTGTGTGTGTGATACCTGGGCGGTGGACTGACTGCTTCCTGCTTTAGCTGGTGAAGTGGAAGCTGTCTGCTGCACGGTGAGGATCTGCTGGCCCAGAGCCACGTTCAGAGGCACGGCCATGGGTTTCTGGGGAGAGTTCGGAGGCTGCGTGGCCACGGTTACCTACACCGCGAGGTGGAACACAACAGAGCAGATACAACACCAGAGTTTGAGGAGGCAAAGAATTTAACCTCAGGCTAATTATTAAAACTCTCGCAGACATTAACGGAAAAATCCACCCTGAACAACTTCAGCGGTGGTGTAGAGTTTTTTCTTTCGTGGACGTGTTCAGGTTAGAGTTACGATGCTACTCGGCTGCCTGCTGATAGCGCTGCAGTGGGAGTTAACCCTCGCGTCATCTCTATTAAAAAAAAAAAAAAAAAAAAAAAAAAAAAAAAAAAAAGTGATGCAGCGGCGCTTTAGTCTTTTAGCCTGTCCAGTTCTATCACTCTGCTTAGCTTCCAAAGCTAATGACGCCATCAACACCATCGCACTCGTCTTCTCGTACATCATTAACTAGCCGAGCCGAGTCTCTTCTCTGTTGAAATCTCTCCTCTAGCGCTGTCCCCTGCCCCTGTGATGCTAGCGTCTCACATGACGAAGAAAAACCAACCAACGCGCCAACCAACAAATGAGCATCAGAGTGACTAAACACATCAAATATTTCACTATAAATATATGTGTGTGTGTTTCAGGGCGGAGTTCTGCTTTAAAGACAGCGCTCGTGTCTGTGAGGAGACGAACCTTGCTGGGAGATTTCAGAGGAGAAATGGCCACTTTGCTGTTGCTGCTGGTGGAGGAGGAGAGAGACTGCGGCGTCGTGCTGATGGTCTCTCCGATGGTGATGGTCCGTGGAGGGGTCACCGGTGTACTCTGGGTCAGAACCCGTCCTGTGGAAAAAGGAACAGGTGAGAACTCCGCGATCACACTCGGGTCTGAGAGCGTCCAAGTGAGGTGGTCTTGGTCCACTTCCACATGAACTCCAGCAGTGAGAAAGTGAATCGACTGCAGGAAGCGAATCAAACATACCCTGTGTTTTGGATTGCTTTTTTTTTTTTTTTTTTTGCTAAAGCGAGACGATCTAGAACAAGTCTCAAAAAATGTATCTATCTTCTATAATAATCTCACTTTTCTCCAAAACAGAGTTTTCTTCTTGTTGTTATTTAGTTTGAATATTACATTTTTTTTTATCTTTAAAATCCAAAGTTCAGCCAGATCACAAGTGGAATCTGTAAATGCTCCCTACACTGGGTACGACATAAATGCTGTAGAATCTATGAAGTGCTCTGAAAAATGCTGGTGGAGATTTAGACTCGATGTGCCATTCTTTTATTTATTTGTTTTTAACTGGGCCTCGACTTTGTCTGGGTCGCCATCACTATTAAAAAAAAATCTCACTGTCTCTGAAGAGAATCTCAAAAGCGGTACTCTCTGAAACTCCTGCTACTTCCACAGGTGCTGTTACGTGATGATAAAAGGACACAGGTAACTGCACCTGAGCTGTCGTGGAGCTTCTCTGAAAGTCCTCTCCTTTATCCGATATTCCGGTCCCTTTGTGGAGAACCAGACGACCTGATTTAGTGTTTTCAACCTTTCTGTTAATCTTCCAAAACTGATGAGTTACTTTTCACTTCCTGAATCGTCACTGAGCGTGTACGGTTCATGCTGACGCTTCAGGTAAGTCAGGTAACGCACCTGTGACCACGGGGGTGACGGTGGCTTGGCTCGTCAGGCCCTTGTTGTTCAGGGCCTTCGTGATGATCAGCTTGGTGATCATCGGCCCTGCTGTGGAGACCGGGGTCTTTTTCGTAATCTGTCAAAAGCAGCGGGAAAAAAAACGGGACAGCGGGAATAAAACATCAAAACACATTTAAGACATAAAGCACTATGGACACAGAGGGATTTACAGCTGCTGTAACGCAAGTGATAACAGGAATTAATTTCACAGACATTCCACAACTATAACCGGATAAAAAGTATGATGCATCATTCTATAATTAAAAACATAATTTGGTAACACTGATAAATTACTGTGGCGTAAGAGGAATAAAACACCAGGGACGTGCTGTTACAGGAAAATAATCAACTTCAGGTGACAGTAACTCCACTTACACACAACTACTCTCACACACACCCCTAAACTCACACCCCTAATCACACACACGCACCTGTACAGTTTTGAGTTGCTGGGCCTGTAGAGGAGAGGAGGATCCCAGCAGCTGATTGGCTGAGCTCACAGCCTGTACTCCAATCACAGGCTTCGTTCCTGCTGAAACCACTTTGAACTGCGTGGGCTGCGTCTTTGCGTCGGCTCCCGCGCCCTGAGACGTGGCCGGTTTGCTCCAGGTGTTGGGCAGCGCCAGGACGATCGGCTGCCCCGTCTTACTCAGACCCGTGACCAGGAGCTTCTGGCCTTCCTGCTTGAGCAGTGCGGCGGGAGACTTGCCGTCCGTCGCCACTTTGTTGATGATGAGCTGGTGGTTGGCCGGGCTGGTCGGCGCGAACGGGGCCGAGAGCTTGGCGACGCTCTGGCCCACTACGGGACTGCCGGGCTGCGCGGCGGTCACGACGGCGGTACCGGTGGCCATCTTGGGGCCAGTGGAAGAAGAAGAGGTGACGACGAGCTGAGTCCCGGTGCTGACGCCGCACAGCGCGGAGTCTGTCGCGGTCAGGGTGGTCAGAGCTTCCGTCTTCTGCGTCGGCGCGGTAGCGGGACACAAGCTGACGATCTCGGGCACCTCCGTTTCCATGGGAACCTGAGCCGGCTCGGCGGCTGAGTGGGAGGACGGAGCCGGGGTCTCGGCAGGGGGGTCCTCCTCCATGGCCATGGCCTCGGTGTCCATGATCTCATCAGGGAGGCTGCTGTTCAGTTCAGGAGACACCACGTCCATGCTTTCACACACACTCCGTCACTGAAACACACACACACACACACGTAAGGACGCGTGTTTCTCTGAGAGATCTCTCTTCAGATTTATTAAAATAAATAAAGTATTTTAGGATAAATTTAAGCAATAACTTAATATCCAGTTACTATTTACACTACATTACAAAAGCGACAGACACACAGAGAAAGAGAGAGCGACAGACACACACAGAGAGAGAGAGAGCGACAGACACACAGCGAGAGAGCGACAGACACACACAGAGAGAGAGAGAGCGACAGACACACAGCGAGAGAGCGAAAGACACACACAGCGAGAGTGAGACAGAGAGAGAGAGAGAGAGAGACAAACAGGGAGAGCGTGAGAGACACAGGGAGAGCGTGAGAGACACAGGGAGAGCGTGAGAGACACAGGGAGAGCGTGAGAGAGAGACAGAGAGAGAGACACAGCGACACAGCGAGAGACAGAGAGAGAGACAGAGAGAGAGACACAGCGACACAGCGAGAGACAGAGACAGACACAGAGAGAGAGAGAGAGAGACAGACAGAGAGAGAGAGAGACAGACACAGAGAGAGAGAGAGAGACAGACACAGAGAGAGAGAGACAGACACAGAGAGAGAGAGAGAGAGAGACACACACACACACACACACACACAGAGAGACAGAGACAGAGACAGAGAGAGAGAGACAGACACACACAGAGACAGAGAGAGAGATGTTTATTTCTGTAGTAAGTAGTGATCAGGAATCAGGAGATAAAGTGAGTAAATAAAGTAAAAAACGCAGCGTCACGCTTTCAGGCCTCAGAGCGCAAAATCCCACTCAACTTCACTCCTTTCTCCACACGATCTAACGCTCTTCACACCTTCACCCCTCCACCCTGAGGCTCTGGAGTGTCACAGAGGAACACACAGAGGGACACACACAGGGACACACACAGGGACACACACAGGGACACACAGAGGAACACACAGAGGAACACACACAGGGGAAAAGGAGCTGAACGAGTGGGAAAGAGCCGTAAACAATCCCGAGCACGCAGTCGGCCGCCGCGCTTCCAGTT
>CM074961.1:21164711-21180063 GCA_037577455.1 Pangasius macronema
TAATTTTTTATTATTTCACTTTGATCAGGATTGTGAATTGTGGTAGAGCTGTAAAGTTCCTGGAAATGATTTTTCCACAGATCTGCATTTTGCAGTGCTAGATCTTCTTGGTTTGGTTTGTATAATAATTTCCATTTATTCCAGAATTTGTTTGAGTTGATTGATCCTTCAATTTCTTGGAGCTGTCTCTGTCCTTCTCCCTCCCTCCTTCTCTCTCCCTCTCTCTCTCTGTCGAGCTACACATGCTGCTCCTGAGATACCAGTGATCCTCATCCCTCCTGCTCTCTGGACCTGCCTGATCCATCCTGATGTCCTGCTCCTGGTTAGAGACCTCATCAGCTGGAACTCACTCGCTGATGCTGAGGATGACCTCCAACACGGACACTCTGAAGTTACACGAGATTACTGAGGATGGTTCCACTTCGAAACCATGAAGATAGCTTTAGGACTGCAGTTGCCATGAACATTTTTGCGCTCAGGTCTTCATCAGTGAACAGTTTGATAACTTAAACAAACTAGACTTCATGTGAAAACTGTGATGAATTTCCTGGTAACACAACTGCACTATTTGTCCATGTAGTACACAGTTACAGAGGGAATGATTTATAATCGCACGATCCGGTGTCACCCAGGTGAGGATGGGTTCCCTTCTGAGTCTGGTTCCTCTCAAGATTTCTTCCTCATATCATCTCAGGGAGTTTCCTCACCATACATTTAAAATTTATATCCTGAATTTATATATTTCTGTAAAGCTGCTCTGTGACAGTGTCCACTGTTAAAATTGAATTGAATTGTAGACCCTTTAAGGATGTGTCTGTAAGGTAATGATAAGGTTATACAGAAACCTCATAAACATGTAAAATAACTCATAATGAACAGTGATTAGATTTAAACACTATAATTATTTATTAGGTTAATTAGAATAAGTTCAGTGTATGAATAAGTTCCTGGAATGTACAGAACATAGAGGTTAAAGTGTTTCTGGTTGTTTGTGATGGTATTTTATCTCATCCTCTAATGACAGAAAGTCATATTGATTCTTGTGATGTTTAATAATAATAATAATTTAAAAAATCCTTAATGAATTCATACAGGAACCTGATGGAAACCATTAGAGGTTTTCTCAGTGGATTGTAATTTTTTTTTTCAGTAGAGAAGTCTTTTTTTTAGACTTCCTCCATGTTAGATGAGTGAAAAATATTTTTGTCATTAAATTATTAAATCTATCAATATTTCCTTCACTAATCTATAAATATATAATTAAATATATGTTTAAAGAAATTATTTACCAAGAACTTTGTGTAGTTAGACTATTTATTGATTTGTTCATTGATTAAATACATATTTATTGATTAAATGTAACTTTTTTCCTCAGATTGTTCATGATTTCTGTCAGTGCTTCATGCTGTCAAAAATCATAGGTTGAACTACAAACGGCTTCGTCGTAACTACTTAGGTGCACTATATTCAATGGGTTCTGCGCACTCTGTAGTGCACTACGTTGGGAAGAGAGGGGACATTTGGGACGCGGCCTTCAGTGTTCACTGTGTATTGGGAGGAAAATGGCGTCTGGTGTGAGGCAGGAGCTCGCGCAGCTAATGAACTCTACCGGTTCTCACAAAGATCTCGTTGGAAAGTATGTATTGTGTTCAAATATTTATTTTTACTTATTAATCTGTCAGATTTTGGGGGAAATGTTAATATTCGACGCAAAAGAATGAAGGTATAAGCTAACTAGGTGATGCTAGTGGCTAAGGTGCTGGATTAGCTACAGTTTGCCGGTTAGCTTAGCTTAGCTGTTAGCTTAGCTGTTACAAACAAGACGAGCTGATAAAGTACATCAGAGGCATGTTTCGGGAGGATTTAATTTACGGTTTAAATATTTTTGCACGTTTTTAGACACTTATGGCTGCATTTTGATGTTAGCAAGATGACTGCTAATAATAATAATAATAATAATAATAATAATGCAGTAGCATTTATGCTAAAAGGAGAATTAGCTAGCTAATAATTTCTATGGTTGAAGCTATAACAGCTGCATGACGCGTCATAGCGTTAGTGTTGAATTCTTAAAGTGCTCCTGAAATCCAAATCGCTGTCCAAAAAGTTAATAATTAATTTTAGTGCTGAAACAAAAACAATAACAATGACGGTTTTCATGACTCATCCTGTACTAGTCTTGTGTTCGTCCAATCAAAATCTCTCTAGAAGGTGTATGCTCCGCCCCCGGGGGCGTGTCTTGCTCTACAGAAGTAGCTCGTTAGCAGTAAATTTTTAAAAAAATTTAATAAATTTTTAATTAAATTTAATAAATTTTTTTAGTGCAGTAATTGTGTTCACTGAAGATGAAAGAGTGTTACCAAGAGTACTGAAATCAGGTACTGACTGGATGCTGATTGTTGGAAGATGTTCTGAAAACGCCTGCGACTTACAAGAACGCAAATTGAGCGATATGTGGAGCCGATATTTTGAACGCCGCGTCGTTGAGGTGACACAATTCATCACACTCAGAAAATTCCTAGTTTACAAATTGTAATTACGAGTTCTACAAGGACCTGAACGCTTTTCACAAGATTTTTATGACACGGTAATTCCGTCACGGCGTGAACTCGGCTTTATTCGTGTGGAAGAGGGAGGAGTTTATGTGAGCTGGTGGTCAAGTGACTTTTTTAGAGAGATTTTTAACAACTTATGGATGTTGAACGTGGCTTCTTCAGACTGATGGAGAATTCCCTGTTTATACGCAGCATCTCCATCGGTGAGCGTCAGAGATATCGTTTTATCTCCAACTCAGACGTCTCTCTGTGACGAACCTGTGGCTCTCCGTTACCACCGGCAACGCTGTCGCTCGACCTCGCCTCAAACAACCTGGCGGGGCGGGGCGGGGCAGGGCAGGGGTGTATCTCAAATAGCTCCAGTAGGCTGTTGTGTAAATACGGCATCACTCTGACCGTTTCAAAGGAATTACATCGACATACGGAATCGGATCACGAATCGGATCAGGAATCGGAATCGGATCAGGGCTCTCAACACATTTCATGCGGAATTTACGGCTTTATTGTTTTGTGTTGCAGGTATCGTCAAATTCTGGAGAAAGCGCTTCAGTTAACGGATGCAGAGCAGCTCGAGGCGCTGAAAGCGTTCGTGGAAGCGAGTAAGTTCTCAAACGCCGCTGATGATACGGTGGCGTGAAAAAGTTTCACCAAACGCAAACGTGAAACCAAACGCTTATTAAATGTCTAGTGAGGGTGTACAAACTTTTAGGTCTATGACGATTACTCGAATAAATTCGAGTAAAAACCATGTTGATCGCATGTTTCACTCCTCCGTTTCCATGGTTACTCATCACACAAATCAAGGAATGAATTTATAAACACTGTAGCTTTTCTATCCTAAAAATAAAATATTTTACATTTACAGCATTTGGCAGACGCCCTTATCCAAGAGCGACTTACATTTATCTTAAAAAAAGAATAACTATATACGGTGATAAAACCTTTCGAAGTGTATATAGTTTGGTGAGATTAAATACGTTACTTTCTTTAAGGGAACTGTGAGTTACTGTGAAACACAGAACTCGGACTAGTTCAGTTATAGAGTCAGAGTCAGACAATTCTCTGTGTTGAAATGAATTTATAAAATTTCTTTTAAGAATTTTTTTGAATTGTTTGCAGTTTTATATATACTGTTATTTAACTGTGTTGTTCAGAAATATTATGATAAGCCTTATTTTTGATATTTTTTGATGGTGGGGTTAAAAGGCTTTGATGCGGGTTTAAAAGGCAAAGAGATGGGGTTAAAAAGCGCGGGGTTAAAATACGCAGAGGCGGGGTTAAAAGGCGCAGAGGTGGGGTTAAAAGGCGCGGAGGTGGGGTTAAAAGGCGCGGAGGTGGGGTTAAAATGTGTGGAGGCGGGGTTAAAATATGCGGAGGCGGGGTTAAATGGCGCGGAGGTGGGGTTAAAATGTGTGGAGGCGGGGTTAAAATATGCGGAGGCGGGGTTAAATGGCGCGGAGGTGGGCTTAAAAAGCGTGGAGGTGGGCTTAAAAAGCGCGGGGGTGGGGTTAAAATACGCGGAGGCGGGGTTAAAAGGCGCTGAGGTGGGGTTAAAAGGCGCGGAGGTGGGGTTAAAAGGTGTGGAGGCGGGGTTAAAATATGCGGCGGCGGGGTTAAAATACGCGGAGGCGGGGTTAAAAGGCGCTGAGGTGGGGTTAAAAGGTTTGGAGGCGGGGTTAAATACGCGGAGGCGGGGTTAAATGGCGCGGAGGTGGGGTTAAAATACGCGGAGGCGGGGTTAAAAGGCGCGGAGGTGGGCTTAAAAGGTGCGGAGGCGGGGTTAAAAGGCACAGAGGCGGAGTTAAAAGGCATGGGGGCGGGGTTAAATGGTTTTGCCGCAGGGTTAAAAGTCCATTTAAAGGCTTACTTGTTTTTTTTTCCCCCCAATAAAGTTTTTTATATTTTTTTATTTATTTTGTATAAATGCTAAGCATGATGTGTTATTGTTCACTTCAGTCTATTCTTATTGTGAATTTTAAAAACCCGTTTACTCGTCAGATTACTCCATTAGCAGTATAATATGAAATAATGGATAGTGCCTTTTGCGCAGCGCTGTGCTCTGTGTTACTGATTTCTTGAAAGGGAGATGATTGTTTTCCTCTCGTTCCTGTGCAGTGGTCAATGAGAACGTGAGTCTGGTCATATCCCGGCAGCTCCTCACTGACTTCTGCACGCACCTCCCAAACCTACCCGACGGCACGGCCAAATCCGTCTACCACTTCACCCTCGAGAAGATCCAACCCCGAGTCATCTCCTTTGAAGAGCAGGTGAGTTCCAGCGGTATTTATCTCTTACTCCTCGTACGCAGCTTCCCTCGGGCTCTTTTAAATACTAATCTCAGCCCGAGGCTGATGTTACACCCTGTGTAGTGAGCACGTGTAGTGAACAGGAAGTCACCTGAGATTCCCATTCGCCTGAAGATCAGTGTGAATGCACCGAACATGATTTATTCCTCTTATACCACAGCCAGTTTTTTTATTTCCGAAAGAGCCACACATCAGTTAGTTCCTGTTCTCTCTTACGTTATGGCAGCTGTAAACAATCGTTCCCTCACCAGCCTCTCTTTTTTCCTCTTTCACAAAGTTATTAAAATAAAAATCACAGACACCAAGAAACCAAAAAGCTGTCCTGAGGATGTAAGAAAAAAACTTCATTACAGCTTTACCTTTGGTCTGACACTGGAGACTCCTTCCATAAACGTTACAGAAACGTTACCTTATCAACGTGTGTTTTTTTTAAAGATCTGTTTATTATTAGTAGACCATCTGCTACACTGTGAATGAGCTGTTACCATAGAAACAGTAAGGTATTAGAATGAGTGCATTAGTATAAGTCAGTGTTGCTGTATGGAATAAAAAACGATGTATGAAATGATGTACGCTCCTGCAGGTGGCGTCGATCAGACAGCATTTAGCCACTATATACGAGAAAGAGGAGGACTGGAGGAACGCTGCGCAGGTTTTAGTGGGCATTCCGCTCGAGACGGGACAGAAGTAAGTTAAATTTATGATGAGATGTGTTGCTGAGTCCTGCTTTTGTCTGGCGTGATATGATCCAGCCCGACGTCCTCGCTCTCTGCTCTGTCCCCTCAGACAGTACAACGTCGACTACAAGCTAGACACGTACCTGAAGATCGCTCGGCTCTACCTGGAGGACGATGACCCGGTTCAGGCCGAGGCCTACATCAACCGCGCCTCCTTACTGCAGAACGAGTCCACAAACGAGCAGCTGCAGATCCACTACAAGGTGCACAGACTGCGCTTAATATCCAGCCTCACGCTGCGCTTGTGTTCTGATAAAGCACTCGGTTATCGCAGGCTGCATTCAGAGTCGCGTTAAAGAGCAGCTGCTCCTCTTACCTGTAACGCTAAACCCAGACAATCACACCTCAATCACACCTCAGTCACACCTCAGCCACACCTCAGCCACACCTCAGCCACACCTCAGCCACACCTCAATCACTCCTCAATCACACCTCAGCCACACCTCAATCACACCTCAATCACACCTCAATCACACCTCAATCACTCCTCAGTCTCACCTCAGCCACACCTCAATCACTCCTCAGTCACGCCTCATTCACGCCTCAGTCACGCTTCAGTCACGCCTCAATCACGCCTCAATCACGCCTCAATCACGCCTCAGTCACGCCTCAATCACGCCTCAGTCACAGCTCAGTCACAGCTCAGTCACACCTCAATCACACCTCAGTCACACCTCAATCACTCCTCAGTCACACCTCAGTCACTCCTCAGTCACACCTCAGTCACTCCTCAGTCACACCTCAGTCACTCCTCAGTCACACCTCAGCCACACCTCAGCCACACCTCAATCACTCCTCAGTCACACCTCAGCCACTCCTCAGTCACACCTCAGCCACACCTCAGCCACACCTCAGCCACACCTCAATCACTCCTCAGTCACACCTCAGTCACACCTCAGTCACACCTCAATCACTCCTCAATCACTCCTCAATCACACCTCAGTCACACCTCAGTCACACCTCAATCACTCCTCAGTCACACCTCAGTCACACCTCAGTCACACCTCAATCACACCTCAGTCACACCTCAATCACTCCTCAGTCACACCTCAATCACACCTCAGTCACACCTCAATCACACCTCTTCACTGGAATAAACCGTATCAGTTCATATATAGTGTCATGATGCATAATGCATCGTAATCTGACAGACAGGAAAATCACACACTCACTCACTCACACACACACTCACTCACTCACACACTCACTCACTCACACACACTCACTCACTCATTAACAGTGAGTGGAGTGTTTGAGATTTGCTTGATTATAATTATTGTTTCATGCTTTTTTTAAAGGTGTGCTACGCCAGAGTGTTGGACTACAGGAGGAAGTTTATAGAAGCAGCCCAGCGCTACAACGAGCTTTCTTACAAATCCATAGTGCACGAGAGCGAGCGTCTGGAGGCCCTGAAGCACGCCCTGCACTGCACGATTCTGGCCTCGGCAGGTGAGACGTCGCCGTTTTATTCAGAACGCGTATCGGATCCAATGGTGCTCTGTAGCCTGACTCTGGCTCCGATCGCTCCTCAGGGCAGCAGCGGTCTCGGATGCTGGCTACGCTGTTTAAGGACGAGCGATGTCAGCAGCTGGCTGCGTACGGCATTCTCGAGAAGATGTATCTGGATCGGATCATCCGGGGGAACCAGCTGCAGGAGTTCGCTGCTATGCTGATGCCCCATCAGAAAGCCACCACAGCAGATGGTGAGTGCAGAGAGAACAGAACTGATCGAAAGCCTGAACTGCACAGTAAAGTGCTGCACACTGGGATACATACCGAATAAAGGAGAGTGGCAAGAAAGTGTAGCCAGAAAAGAGTCACGTGTAGCCAGAAAAGAGTCACGTGTAGCCAGAAAAGAGTCACTTGGGCAGGAAAGAGTCACTTGGGCAGGAAAGAGTCACTTGGGCAGGAAAGAGTCACGTGTAGCCGGAGCAGAGTCATGAGAGAAACATGCTTCAATAAGATTAATATTAGAGTAAGAATTTGCTGTTTATAAATGTAACTATAAACAGATACAAATTATGGTGTGATTTTTTTTTTTAATAAATTAAAAAATCTATTAAATGTTGTGAAGTTGCTGTGGTATAAGAGAAATGAACCCGTGGGGTCGTGCTGTTGTAGGGAGCGGGTCTGCGTCAGGGTGCTAGCAGTAACTCGGCGTAGCACCAGCAGCGACTGGGCTTCAGAGTGGTGACGGAGGAGGGCGAGTGTGGAACGTCATGCGTTTCTTGTGACTTGTGTCGCACCTCAGGTTCGAGTATCCTGGACCGAGCTGTTATTGAACACAATCTTCTCTCTGCTAGCAAACTGTACAACAACATCACCTTTGAGGAGCTAGGTGCACTTCTGGAGATCCCCCCTGCAAAGGTAGGGCTGAATAAAGCTCATCTCCGCTCTTCATGGACATTTATTTACCTTACATATAGAGAAATGAGTTCAGCCACAGAAAACGCACGACTGTTCAACACCACGTCACCGAGGCGCACTTAACATTCGCTCTGTGTTCAGTACGATAGTGTTGGAGATCAACTAATTACAGTAAATAATGCCTTTAGTAAACTTTGTTTTTGCATTTAGGTTGAAAATGTATACATAACCTAAAAACATTCTGCAATATGCAACACGCATTCATTAAGATTTTTTTTTATTTAGACAAAAAAAAACCCTCATATTACTCCAAAAGAGTCATTTATCCCCAAAAGAGTCATATAGACCCCAAAAGAGTCATATAGACCCCAAAAGAGTCATATAGACACCCTTTTCTCAGTATATCTGCCAAAAAGAGTCATATAGACCCAAAAAGAGTCATATAGACCCAAAAAGAGTCATATAGACACCCAAAAGAGTCATATAGACACCCAAAAGAGTCATATAGACCCCAGAAGAGTCATATAGACCCAAAGGAGTCATGTAGACCCCAGAAGAGTCATATAGACCCAAAGGAGTCATGTGGCCCCCTAGAGAGTCATGTAGCCCCAAAAAGAGTTGTGTGTCCCCGTAGAGAGTCATGTAGCCCCAAAAAGAGTCGTGTGGCCCCGTAGAGAGTCATGTAGCCCCAAAAAGAGTCGTGTGGCCCCAAAAAGAGTCGTGTGGCCCCAAAAAGAGTCGTGTGTCACCGTAGAGAGTCGTGTGGCCCCATTAGATTTGTTATCGAACTTCCTCAGTAAGTTTGGTTTTTCAAATAAACACGAAGTCATCTACAAGTCACTGATTTCTATTTATATAATATAATAAATATTGAACCTTAAACATTAACATGTTTTTTTTAACAGTGTAATGAGAAGTATACTCTGTTAATGAAACTCTTTGCATTTGTGCGCAGGCGGAGAAAATCGCCTCCCAGATGATCACAGAGGGTCGTATGAACGGCTTCATTGACCAGATAGACAGCATCGTCCACTTTGAGAGTAAGTCTGATCTTCTGACCTGCGCCGCTGCTCTCAGTATCTCTGCAGCTTCAGGAGTTACAGAGCTCTGTGTTTTCTCTCCTGTCAGCTCGAGAGCCGCTGCCCACCTGGGACAAACAGATCCAGTCGCTCTGCTTCCAGGTGAACAACCTGCTGGAGAAGATCAGTCAGGCGGCACCAGAGTGGACGGCGCAGGCCATGGAGGCCCAGATGTCCCAATAAACCGAGACACGTCCCGAAATCGCACCACCTCCACGTCACACTTTACAGAGGCACTTCTAAAGGACGCTTTATGAGATAGAAAAGTGAGCGAGTCGTCTCATGGACACAGCATGTGAAGATCACCTGAAGTCTGAATAAACCTTTGTGTAAATCTACAAGCCTCGTTTTGGTTTATCTGCTCATTTATTTATTTATAAGAGAATAAAAAAATGTTGCTTCACATGTCGTTAGGCTGGTTATAATTTCTATCATAACTATAGAGAGCCACTTTCAGGCTCTGGTTTTCCTTGGTATTGAGAGTCGACAAATATGGCAGAGAGCATGGCAGTCGCAGACATCTCTGTAATGCTTCTTTTTCAATCTTTTGCTGATCTGATCTGATTTGAGAATGAAGCTGGTGTGAAGCTGAGCATGTAAAATGTAAACCTCACTGAATAGCGCATTATTAAATTTATATTTAGCTTTATAAGTCAGATATAGCTACGACTCTCGGGACACGCCCACACGTGACTAAAACATCTCTCTTGAAGTTAATGAGACATAAGGAAAACCTCTGACTGTCACACGGCCCTGACACTGGAGACTCCTTCCGTAAATGTTGAAATGCAACCATCATCGTATCAACGATTACACACGTGCTTTTAAAAAAAATCTGTTTATCATCAGTGGAGCGTGCGATTATGTGAATGATCTGTTGCTATAGAAACGATAACATATCACGTCGAACGCATGAATATAAACCTGCGCTACTGTCAGAGCTGCTGTTCTAGAGAATTAATCAACACCTCCTGACCAATCAGAGCGCAGGACTCGGCAGCGCCGTGGTGTAAAGTGTATGTGAACAATTAGATTTTTTGAGAAACACACACACACTTTGTAGAGATAAAATCATTGTAATTGTTCATTACAGCTTTCACACATTTACACTTTAAGCTAAAATTGTGTTAATAAAGGAAACAAAATGAGGAAAATGGCAGCTTGGTTTGATCTTCAGCGGTGTGAAGGTTCTGGAAAGAGAAGAAAAATCCCAGGGTTTGGTGCGAGTCTTCTCTCGGGAGTGAAATAACCCATGTGTGCTTACTGTAACTGTGAGTGTGTTTACATATTTATCTTTAAAATATGTTCAGTCTAGAGTGTGTATTAAATTTTGTAGCTATTTTATATATTTTTATCTTGTATCTATAAAGTGTGACGCGGCTCACCTCACGAGGTTCAGAAGATCCCCTGCTGCTTCCTCCTGTCGATGTCTCGCTTCAGCTGGCAGGTTGCGCAGGGTAAGCAGAAGATACCGTTCAGAAAGTCTTTACACATCGAGCCCTGAAACCAGAACACAAACCGTCCTGAGAAACCATCACATCGGTCCCACGTTAGCGTCGTATCGCCACTAACACTCGCACAGACTTCAGCTGCAGGCTGGGATTGAAGGTCAAAGTCCAAAAACAAGGTCAGAGGAATTCATAACACACTTTCATAAGCACCGCGTGTGGTCTTTATAAAGGTGTGCTTTAATAAGAGAGAGAGAGAGAGAGAGAGAGAGAGAGAGGACATGCTTAATTTGGATTTTATTATTTTGTGTATAAAATGCGCACCCGTCGTTTACCTTTTTGCAGGAATAGAACTGAGTGTAGAATTAATTTTATTTGCAGTTAAAACTATTCTAAAGCACCAACACAGCTTCACTTATTTATGACGTCTATAGGCCAAACTTATTAAAAATAAAATAATAACTTGCAAGATGAGAATAAAAAAATCACAGCAATAACTTTTACATCTTCTTCACATCAGTCTGTCCGTGTTTACGCTCTGTCCCGCTTTTCATCAACTCTCCAGCGCTGCTCCGGGAACGATCTGAGCATTGCTTATGAACGCGTTATAAAGGCCCTGTGTAGCTTCCCTTCAAATAAAGTGTTAGTGAGAACGTGTCTAGAACGATTTGTGCTAATTTTAAGCTTTAAATATGAATTAAAACGTTCATTTTAAATAACAGCTAGACTGTGCACACTCTCATTAGAAGGTTCTCAGAGGGTTCTCAGAGGGTTCTCGTGACTAAAACAGTACGGAAACTTTTCAGGGAGGAACCTGAAAAAAAAACATTACGGTTCTGGATTTTTCCCTTTTTTCCCTTTTATCATCAAAATCAGTTTCAAATGTCAGATCTGAGTGCAATGAAAAAGGAAATAAGTTTTTTTTGTGTGTTTCAGCCAATCAGTAAATGATTCCCAAAAAAAAAAAAAAAATCAGTACTATATCCGAATCTCATTCTAGAAATGTTGCCTTAATGCTTTAAATTTATGTATTTATTTATTTAAACCCTTTAGGTTCTTCAGTTTGTCACACAGACAGGACCTGCTAGGCGTCTAATAATAATCCGTGTCAGTCGTTTGGAATGAATGAGACCTGTAAAGGTTCCTCTGTTTGTCCTTCCGGTTGTGTGTAGAACCCGAACCCTGCGGCAGAGTGTTTCCCTTTCAGAAGAGTTTACTGTAGAAAGTTAAGAATCTTTTATCCTGGTCAGGGTAGTGCTGGATCCATCAGCAGTCCATCGCAGGACGCTGAGAACCCGTGAGGAACTGGATTAGAAGTTGGATTTCCGGGTCGCGATTATCGTGGCGAGTTCTGCGTGACCTTGTGACTGACCTTGATGTTGTATTTGGTTCTGTACACACTACGGATGGGCCATCCCAGTCCACATAAGCAGCACTCCCCCATATTGCTGGCGATGGTACAGCCCAGACAGGGGAGACAGAAGTACCCATACGCACCTGAGACACACACACACACACACACACACACACACACACACACACGGAAGACAGTAACATTTAAACGCTTCTCAGTGACGTATAAATTCTCAGTATTGCTTTTTTCCAACTCTACAGGAAAGTCTGAACCCTTTAAACCCAAAGAACCTAAAAACCATCTAATCTCCGGATGTTGTGTGTTAATAAGCTTCATATCATCAGCAGCACTGAGCTGGAGCTGGTTAATGGTTGATCCGGAGTGTTCGGAAAATCCCCATGATAACACACACATTATAAACCTGAGGCAAGTCATAAATCTCTACGCGTCCAGACACAGAAGCTGCTACGAGTTTATTAATCATTAGCAATCGTTTTAAACATCTGAGTGCATTTACTGAATAAAATAAGAGACATTTAGAAAAGAAATAAAACTTGAGCGTTAATAAATAGTCATCGTTTTACCACCATTGTTTTTTTTTTGTAAAGTAGAAGTTGCTGAAGTGTTGAAGAGCAACTGCATGAACTAAAGCAGGTTAAATACGCGGAGCTGAGGTCGTTCACACAGATTTTGTCTCAACTTCAATTTTATTTATTTATTTATTTATTTATTTAAATAATCAGATGTGCAAAGTTCATATTCTGATTCATATTCAGTCCATCAAACGCCAGTTCCTCATTTACACGACTGAAAATCTGAGCGCTGCCACAGAGCAAGCAAGTGCAGCGTCCGGTGTTTCAGCCAATCAGAAACCAGAAGATGAACCAGGATGTAGATCTGACAAAATGTGACTCTAAATTGAACTCGAGTGCTGTGATTGGTTAATTATTTACCCAGCGGTGTTCATTTTCAGGAAGTGATCACAGTGGTTTGAAGTGAAGTATCCTGTAAGCTGTGTGGTATTTTATTCTGCCTTACCTTCAGAGTCGTTGTGTGAGTGTGTTTTATTGTACTGGTCTTGTTATAATGTGTTGTGAAGCCAAAGACAAATTTCCACTTGTGGACAGTAAAGGAAAGGAAAGTTTACAGACAGGAAGTGCCGGGAGTTTAGGAATAAAATGATCGTACAGGTACTGCAGTCGTCACAGCACTCGAACAGCCCGGTCTGGAAGTCAGAGGGACTGAACGGTCCAGGCTGAGTCGTCACCTCCATCTTCTACTGTCTGACACACACACACACACACACACACACACACACACACACACACACACACACACACACACACACTGCATCTATTTAAACAATACATCACATTTATTTCAGAAATACAGACGAGCAAAAAAAGCAAGCAAAGAAGTGTGTGTGTGTGTGTGTGTGTGTGTGTGTGTGTGTGTGAGAGAGAGAGAGAGCTACTATAAATTCCTTAAGTAAGTAAAAATATAACTAAGTGAAAAAAATAATAATAAAATAAATAAATAAATAGATAGATAAATAAACAGCTTGATGAAAATATTAAAACTTAAACTAGCATTTAAACTATATACAGTATTTTGTCTTTGTATCTACACACGTATAAATAAAGCAGCTTTTATTTCTAACACATTTAAAATATAAAATATAAATATAAATGATAAATTCACAAAACTCTCCATCACAGCCCGCTGCACACACACACACACACACACACACACACACACACAGGGTGCTGATTACAGGTTATTCAGCCGCAGCGTTTACAGGAAGATGCACGCTCGATAAATTAACTCATTAAACTCTAACTGTACCCCGCATTAAAATAACATCATAAACAATTTATCTGTACGTTTATAAATTGTTTTTCTTTTTCACAGAATTCATGCAGGAAGCAGAAATGAGGTTTAAAGAGCGAAAGGATGAGAGAAGAATAAAGTTTACCTGGTTAAAGATGCACCTGAATAAGCAGCGATGCTGACGTTTCCGGGCTTTTACAGCTCTTTTATAGTCACATGCTGAAATTTTTACAAGCAAACAAACTCCAAGAGTCCACGAGCTGCAGAATGACACAGCAGGGTCAAGGCCACTGCCCCTTTACTGCCTTCTCCACCTGAGCGCAAACAGAGACGCATTTATAACGGTGAGGATCAGTGTTTCCTCACAGCAAACAAACCCTGAACAAACACTCACCTGCGTTTCAATTACTCACCTACTCACCTACTCACCTACTCACCTACTCACCTACTCATCTACTCACCTACTCACCTACTCACCTACTCACCTACTCATCTACTCATTCACCTGCTCGGACACGCCCAGTTTAACGCTTTATCACACATTATTACATATTATTAGATACTATTAATCAGCTGATCAGGTAGAAAATAATCAGCAATCATTTGGGGTTTGTACTGCACACTTACCAGGTCCTACTTACATTCATTAAAAAAAGAGTTCTACTAGGAACCCTGTCTAATAGGGAAACACTTTGCTGTAGGGTTCTGCACCTTTAAGGAACAACCAAAGAATGTGTAAGAGTGTCTAACCCCAAGCAGAACCATTTTAACACTTACCTGGTTAATACACACGTTTCTTTCAGAGAACACTGAATAATTTAGGGTCCTTAGCTTCCCAAAAATATGGTTCTCTTTTCTGATAGGACAGCACTTGTTGTAGAATTGTACATAGAACCTTTTAGAGTTCTCTTGGAGGGACCACTGGAGAACCTTTAACAGTAGTAAGAGTGGTGTAAGAGTGTATCAGAATGGCCCTTTCAGTGTTTCATGAAGACTTTGTTTATAAATAATTCAAAGAACCACCGAGAAACCATTTATTTCTGAAAGTGGACACTAAGGTTCTTTAAAAAAATTTAAGGGTTCTTAGTTTCCTTTTATGTTAAGGAACCTCTGTTGCAGTGGTTTGAATATAAACTGTAAGGGTATGGGGAATGCCTTTTACTTTTCAGAAGAAAAAAGGTTCTTTAAGTCTTCTTTAAGAGCTCATTGGATAATTAAGGGTTCTTAACTTTCTAATAGGGTTCTTCTTAGAATTCTTTCTCATAGAAAAACACTCTACATATGTTCAGTTGCATATAGTTCTAGTTTGACCGTGGGATTTTTGGTGCTGGTTGAACTGCTAAACTAGTTGGAGCTGAGAGTAAGGCTACAGTAACTCAAATAGTCACTCTTTACACCCTCGGTGAGCAGAAAAGCATCTCAGAACACATACATTCAATTTTGAGGCCTGAGTCTGTGTCCACTGTCGCCTCAGATTCTTGTTCTTGTCTGGCAGGAGTGGAACCTGATCTCCTGCTCTCCTGCTGTTGTAGCTCAGAGTTGGATGTGTTGTGGGTTTTCTGCTCACGATGGTTGTAGAGGAAGACTCTACACAGAGTGAACCCATGGAAGGCTGCTGGACCAGACAACATTCCTGGCAGGGTGCTCAGGGGATGTGCAGACCAGTTGGCAGATGT
>CM074961.1:21189901-21207312 GCA_037577455.1 Pangasius macronema
TCAGTGCCACTGTCTCTAAACCATACAGCATGGCCGCTCTCACCACTGTCTCTAAACCATACAGCATGGCCGCTCTCTCCACTCTCACTCTCGCCACACAAAACGACATGATGTCCGTGTTCTCCTCCAGTGCAGCAGGGATCTGGAGGTGTTTTCAGCTCTTCTTCTCAGTGTAGTTCTGGTGTGTTTCATGTGACAGCGCCTCTCAGAGGACACACTTCACTCGCGCACGACCTCCTGACGCTGACGCAGAAGCATCAGTCAACCTTTAGAGCTAGTCGGAGTTACTCCTCTGTCTGTTATGAAACGTGTGAAGTATCTGAGTATTTATTTCTGTGCTGATGTGGTTTCAGGTGACGGGTGACACGGTGTACAACATGTTACGGTTAGCGGAGGTGGAGTGTGACGGCAACGAGCGACCGCTGAAGCCTCACAAGATCAGATCTACAGAGGTACGTCCAGGTCTGATGTCTGGAGCGTCTGATTGTCTGTGAAATGTTTTTCTAAAGCAGCCGTTTCCTCTTCCACAGGTCTTACATTCTCCCTTCGATGACATCGTGCCTCGTGAGATACGAGTCAAGAAAGAGAAACACAAAGAGGAGGGAAAGAAATCTCAGTCCAAGGCAACGAAGTGAGAGAGAGAGAGTGTGTGTGTGTGTGTGTGTGTGTGTGTGAGAGAGAGAGAGAGAGAGAGAGAGAGAGAGAGAGAGTGTGTGTGTGTGNTGTGTGTGTGTGTGTGTGTGTGTGTGTGTGAGAGAGAGAGAGAGAGAGAGAGAGAGAGAGAGAGAGAGAGAGAGATCATCACTGATAAGAACTGAAACTTCAAGCTCAGACTGGAAGTCTAATGCTCCATTCATGACCAAGTGAGAACTGTGACATGTCTGAATTCCCAGTATTCCAACTTGGAAACTTGGAATTCTCCCAGTTGCGATTCTGTGGCGTCACTTCAACATGGCGGCGCTTATAGTGAAACGTTAGAACAAATAACGGCGTGATTTAAGGATCTGAAGCTGTCGTTCGAGTTTCTGTTTGTATGAGAAATCGCAGTAGTGTGTGATAACTGAGTAAATGAAATGTTACTCTCTTCTCTGTGCGGTGTGTGGATCAGCTCGCTCTTTCATGTCATTTTCAGAGGCACTGAAACAGTGAATTATCTCATCTACTTTAAAATAAACAAATAACTCTTTAATTACAGATTTTTTGAGCTGTACCCACAGTCTAAGAGCTGATATACAGCTCTGTCTTTAAGTAAAGGTTTAAACGACGTGACTATAAAACAGAAACGTGAATCTGCAGGCGTTCCACAGGAGCAGTGTCGGAGTTCAGACGAGAGAGAAAATCTTCCCAGAGCTGCTCTTATGGACTTCGGGAATACTGTAGAAAGCAGTTCCGGTTATTGATTGATTTATTTGCACTGTCCTGAAGGCTTTGTGATATCCCTACGCCGTCAGAGACGCTCAGCTGAACTGAAGGCTTTAATGTCATGTGCTGTGAGTGAGTTTGGAGTGTAGGGAATAAAAAGTGCTGGAGTTTAGCGTTAAAATGCAGCGTGTGTTATTACGTGTTTATTATAAATGCTAAAGGGCTGCGTGTCTTGATCAACTTTCTGATTATTCTTTCTTTCTGCTCAGGAATTTTAGTTTGCTGTCGTTTGGAGAGGAAGCAGAAGAGGAAGAGGAAATGGTCACTCAGGTCAGCCAGGTAAGCTTTACATTCATTAAACCAGGTTAGTGAAGTCTGNACTCACTCTGGGGCATTTATTACTGTTTACTGCTCTTTATAGGGTTTATTAATGTAGAAACATTTAATTTCAGTATTACTGAAGGCGTCTTTGCTCTACAGCGTTTCTGTACACGTGTCTGAGACTCTTACACAGAACTGTGTTTATTTTATATATTTTAAGTTCGAGAGCGCTCGTTGTATATATATATTAATTTTAATGAAGGGCGCCAATACTTTTGTGTTTGCCGCAAGAGCGATTTATTTTGGGTTCTTGGTGTATTTGTTGTGACGTGTGAAGAATATATTTTTCTTCCAGACCATGAAGGGAAAAAGTAAAAGCAGTCATGACCTTCTGAAGGACGACCCCAAGCTGAGCTCCGTTCCCGTCGTGGACAGGTGAGCGGACGCCAGACGGCAGACGCCAGACGCCAGACGGCAGACGGTGCCGTTCTGTCATATATCAAACATTTCTATACAGTTTCTACTGCGTGTATTTATGACGTGTTTCTGTAGTGTGGATGGAGGTGATGTAAAGATGACGTATAGATTCTGGTTGTAAAACCTGATTTTTTTCCCCGCAGTAAAGCGAGTCATGGAGGCGTTTCGGAGGTTTGTGCACTTTATTACTCTGTGTTTTATTTTTTTATCGTCTCATTGCTAGAAATTAAAACTGTCTGGACCCTCTCTCTGCTTCCGATCCACAGGACCAGGATGATGATGATGATGATGATGATGATGACGACAGCGACGACGACGACGATGAGAAAATGAGGAAGAAGGAAATGAGAGAGCGCATCTCAAAGAAGCTGAAGAAAGAGAAGGTGGAGGAGGAGAAGTCTGAGGCGCGGGAGGAGACGGAAAGGAAGAGCAGTCGCAGGTGAGACTTCGCCTCGAAAGCTCAGGAGCTAAAGCCAACCTTCAGTCTCTGATTTCTGACCTAAGAACGCATTCACCTCATATACAGAACTGTGCTAAAGTCTTGGCACCCTGTTGTTTTTAATTTATTTTATTTCTCACCTGCTGGTTGAAAGCATGTTGTGAAATTTCAGGACTGTGAGGCTGGCCGGTTGTGGTGGTAGAGGTGTACCTCCGCTGGTGTCCTGCAGGGGGCAGTAGCACTGCAGGAATCGGTGGCAGCAGACATGTTCTGTTTCTCATTTTCTTTAAGAGGAGCGATGATGTGATTTACGCCGCTCACTAACCTAAAGGGTGTTACAGAAGTGAATACAGTTCTGTCCTGGCCCCGCAGATCTTTACTCTTTTTCCACTGAGCTTTCAGAATCCAGCGCGCTGTCGCTTACTGTTGCTGTAATAGTAGCATAAATTTAATAAAAATAATAATACACTTCCATCCTGCGGAGACGCTTTAAACCGGTCGCAGACGAGCGAGTCTCAGAACACTCGTCTCTGTAAATTACTCAGAGTGTGACAGTAACACAAATATCGGCTCAGAGATAAAACACACAACGCGTTTTTCCTTCGTAGATTAAATGTTACGAATGTTAGAATAATTCAAAGCTCATGTTTACTTCATATTACAGAGATATATAGTGAAATGAAGTGAAATATAGACTTGATGATTGTCATTTACGTGGAATTGTGCTTATATTTTTAATGTTTACACTCTTCTCCTTTTGTTGTATTGTTTTTTATACATACATGTACACACACGTGCTGCTGAGNATTAGTTCTCTATAACAGCGGCTCTGACAGTAGCGCAGGTTTATATTAATGCGCTCGCTCTGATACGCTATCGTTTCCATAGTAACGGCTCCTTCACGGGGACGTGTGCAGCAGAGGCTCCACTGATGATGATGATATTAATAAATAAATTGCTGATGTGGTTTTCTGTCACATTTAAAGTTTATGGAAGGAGTCTCCAGTGTCAGCGCTTTGTAACAGTCAGAGCTAAAGCTGTAACCTGCGTAACGAGCTGCATTTATTTATTTATTTATTTATTTATTTATTTAGTCTTATTAACTTTAAAAGCTGTAACGTAAGCGACCTCAGGAGCTGACGTGTTGTTTGAGCTGTGAAAAGCTCGGCTGTATGTGCGATGAGTTGCTGATTGATTAAAGCGTAATGGCTGGTCGGTTTGCTGTGGTGTAAGAGGAATAAAACGCTGGGGTGTGTGTGTGTTATAGGAGATTAACTCTCGGTGATTAACAGTAACTCTGCTTCGTAATGTCCTCTTTAACGACCCGCTCGTTAGTGTTAGTGAAATCCTCGCGGCTTCTTCAGACCTTTCTGACTTTCATTAGCTGAGTTTAGTGTAAACAGTAGAATTGGCTGAAATGAAAATGGCCTTTGCTCTCGTTAGTGCACTCGGTGTTAAGGCCGTGTGTGTGTGTGTGTGTGTGTGTGTGTGTGTGTGTGTTGCGGTTTGTTTTATGACTTGTCTGTGATATGAACTTGGTCTTGTTTAGATTTTGGCTTGATTTACGAACAAATCGGAGCAAAAAGAGCGCTCCTAACCCCGAAACTCGTCTGTTTCACCCCCTGGGAATGGATTCGAACACCAAACTCATTAAACAGAACTGAGCTGAGATGTGTGTGTGTGTGTGTGTGTGTGTGTGTGTGTGTGTGTGTGTGTGTGTGAGTGTGTGTGCAGTGTGTGTGCAGTGAGTGTGCACTCTTCTAGGAATCCCTCGTCTTCTCAGTCGGGGGTGCTAACGAGCTCTAATGACACTTATAACCCAACCTGGCAACCCTGGCGTGTGTGATTTGGTCTTTCTCACACTGAAGAATGCTGAATAGTCTTTTGTAATCTTGTTTTTATTCTCTTTGGGCACTGAAGTGTGTTTCGACACCCCATCTATTCCTGACTTAATGCACAAACACTCATTATATTTAATCAGGAAGAAAAGGGGGAAAAAGTTGCTGAAAAAAAAAGTGTTTGGAAAATCACAAGATAAACGAGTGACAAGAATCGATGATGACTGGGAGTAATAAATATGTGCCCCCTGGATGGGTCGCTGGGAGCTGAATCTCCATCCGGGTTTGTGTAAAGCGGCTTTGTGACGATGCTGTTAAAAGTCTGGAGCTCTGATGCCGGGTGATGCTCTGTGGCGTAGTCCAGAGAACCTTTTATTATAATTTTCATAAACATAAACACATTATTCAGACAATAATTCCGGTTTCTTGCTAAGAAGTAACGCAGAAAACCGTTCGTCATCACTGACTTCACACACAGCCGCTTTTCGGCACCATATCTGTTCAAAATGTGCAACAGCTCCCGAAGCTTTTAATATCCAGAGTCGGGTAATATTCTAAATTTGACCAGAGTTGAGAATCCAGTCGTCGTTTTAATGACACAATTAACAGTTCTGTTCAGTTTTATTATTTTCTGCTAATATATATTGCTGTTTGTGCTTGACCTAGCAGGGAATTTAACTCAGTGTCATCTACGGACATATTTAAACCCGAAATACAAATCTGAGAGAGGGAGAGAGTGAGGGAGAGAGAGAGGGAGAGAGTGAGGGAGAGAGAGAGAGAGGGAGAGAGCAGTTCAGTTCAGTTCAGCGAGCACTGAGCACTGAGACACACTGTTTAAACACCATGAACACGTTAAACCTCGGATTCAGGACGAGGAGCTCATCACTAGCAGCACACCAACAACAACCAACATAAACACGGAGAAATAAACTGTTCTGTGATTGATTAATATTCATTAACGTGCTCATTTCAGTGAGCGCGCACACACACGCACACACACGCGCACACACGCGCACACACACACACACACACGCACACACACACACACGAATGGCTTATCATCCAATCGGCTGTTTGTCAGTGTGAATAATTTTCCAGTGGTAATAAACTGGCTCCTGCACTCGTTTAGCGGATGAAGTAATGGCCAGCCGTCCCTCGGTGGCCCGCTGTTCTGATTGACAGCAGGCGAAATGCAGACAGACTGTAGAATATTAAACACAAGCATAATGTTTGGCTACAAGGCCTGTAACCCAGCGCAGCAGTTTGTCTTGGCCGGGAATCAAAGGCTTGGCTGGTGTGTTACGGTGTTGGTGCGGGACAAAGAGGGCATTGTTGCAGCACCGACTCGTTTCCCAGCGAGGCTTTTCAGGAGCTCTGGAGGTGCAGAGAATGCGCTTCGGTGGCCTCCGACTGCTGGGGAGGATCTTCCTCCACGGGCCGCGTGAGGCGGAGTTACTGCGTCCCTGCTGAACCGATTCTCACAGAGACTCAGGACCCGAGTTTGTGCTGTTTTATTCACTGTTACAGTAAAATACTGACTTTCATTTCTTTTATTAAACGACAGTTTACCATCAGTTACACTTTTTATTTATTCAACAATGACAAGTCATACTTTTTTTGATGTTATACTGAAGTTGACTATTTTCCTGTAATGGCGCGTCCACAAGTGTTTTATTCCTCTTACACCACAGCAACTTTTTTTTAATTTTTATTTTTTTAAACAGTTCACAAAACAAGTGAGTTCGTGTTGTCACTGACGTTATAGCAGCTATGAACAGTTGCTCCCTCACCATTCTCTCTTTATTCTCTCTTTTAAAGTTAATACGACAAAAAAAACCTGCTTAAAGAAGCGTAAACTCCTCTGTCCTGAAGACGTCAGCAAACTTAGTTACAGCTTCACCTCTGACTGTTACAGAGCTCTGACACCGGAGACTCCTTCCAACAGCGTTACATAAACATCTCCTTTTTTTTAATGTTTATCATCAGTACGCTGTACGCGTCCCTGTGAATGAGCCGTTGCTATAGAAACGATATCGTATCAGAGCGAGCGCATTAATATAAACCTGCGCTACTGTCAGAGCCGCTGTTATAGAGAACTAATCAACACCTTCNAGCGTATCAGAGCGAGCGCATTAATATAAACCTGCGCTACTGTCAGAGCCGCTGTTATAGAGAACTAATCAACACCTGACGACCAATCAGAGCGCAGGACTCAGCAGCAAAACACACAGCACAAACCCAGCGCACTCTCACTCCCTCATGTTATAATATGATGATAGACAGATGAGCTTTATTTACAGGAAGTGATTTGGAATTCATGCAGTAGCAGAATAGTAGTTTGTGGAAGTTGAAGACCTTCAGTGTCGTTTCCTGTAAATCCGCGGCCTGGTGTTATTCCCCGCGGCCTCGAGAGCGAGCTTCAGACTGGCTTTCTCACTTCAGGGTCCATTTCAAATTTAAACAAAGTGTTTTACAGCCTTTTTTCCCCTTAACATATTGATCACATTTAGCTTTAGAGCGTGCGCTACCCAAAAAGACGTAAACACGTAATGAGCCCTTAACGCCGTCGTCGTCCGTGTCTGTGAGTCTGGAGGCCCGTGTCTGTGAGTCTGGAGGCCCGTGTCCGTGAGTCTGGAGGTCCGTGTCAGTGAGTCTGGAGGTCCGTGTCTGTGAGTCTGGAGGCCCGTGTCCGTGAGTCTGGAGGCCCGTGTCAGTGAGTCTGGAGGTCCGTGTCTGTGAGGAATTGATGGAAAAACGTGTCGGAGGCGCGTCCCGGCGCAGCGACACAGAAGCCGCCGCTTTGGTAAACGCGACGGGGCATGAGCGAGGAAGCAGAGCGCTTCCATATGGCTTTGGGACGCGGCGTTTTCAGCCATACGCTCTGCTTAATTCCTCCTGCCTCCTGCCGTTTGATTAGCGGAACAGAAAGTGTTTAGATTAGAGAGTTGGTGCAGATGCTCACATCTCTCACACACCGTTTCTGCTATTATGTCTGATTCACTTTATAATCCACAACAGCTGCTCTAACATAAGTGACAACAGGAACTAACTAAATGTAACTATAAAAGGATAACAAGTATGATGTGTTCTTTAATTGGTTAATTTAGTTGTTGTCAAATGTCTGTCTGTTTTAGGAAAATGATCAGCTTTAGTTCCGCTTCATCGCTCCACTCTGTCGTGGATTAGTTTCCTAGAACAGCGTGTTTTATTTAACTGCAAAATCAGCTCAAAATAACAAGTGGAAAAATGACTGACGCTAAGACCCACGAACGGGGCGTAGTTTAGGACCCAGTGAAGTTTTATTAAATGTTTCTCGGGTCATTTCTGCAGACGTGGAGTTAATTTAATAAAGTTAAGCCTTGCTGGAGAACGCTTGTTTCCCCCGCTGTAAGTGGATTAACGCTCAGTAAATAATATTTAATTATTAGCGTTTCACACGTTTATAATGTCAGCAGTCACGTTATCTGGTGTTTAGTGTTAGTGAGGAGCGTTTGCTCACTCGGACATGAAGCCTGGACATGAAGTACATCACAGAGTCTAATAATAAACACTAATAATGCAGCTGGTATTTAACCAAGCACAAGCAGTCTGACAATAATAATAATAATAATAATAATAATAATAATAATAATAATATTTAAAAAAAATAAATATAGCGTAGCTGTTGGAGTTTAATGACACGTTTAGCTTTCAGAAACTAAAAACTATTTTATATTAATTAAATATATTGGAAGCAGTGACGGCTCCTCAGAACCCATCCGGCTCGGCTTTTTGGTGAACAGTTAACGGTCTGAAGGTCTGAAGGTCGTTTCTGTAGTCTGGAGCGGTGGTTAGTTCCTGGCTTGTAGCGCTCGGGGATGCTGTGCACGGTTTGTGAGAGGAATGATAAATGTGCGAGCAGATCTGCGATATGTTCGGTGGTTATAGGAGGCTGTACGTGTGCGCTGGCTTTAGCTCATTAAAGCGCAGTCACAGAGCTTCATTACCGACTGAGGGATGTGGAAAATGGGCCACCTGGTTAAAGCGGCCATCTGAAAACCGAGCTTATTTTTAGCGAAGGTGGGATTACGGAGTGTGGAATGATGGGAAATGATTTACAGGACGGAGTCGTGAGCAGAAGCAGAGGAGGAGGTGCAGCGCTGGGAGAGAGGCTCGATTACATTAACAGCGAGAGAGAGCAGGTATCATTACATTATTAATAGGCTGTAATGAGTTTAAAATAAATATAATTGTTATAGGATGTGTTCAAAAACATCATCCCATTAAACAACACATGATTCCTGCGTTTAACCTTCCCTGTGACTTTCTGTTTGTGTGATATAGCCTTAACTTTCCCTGCTTTATTTAACTGTTGACTTATTTCAGGTCTGATCTTTCTGTGCGCTCCGTGTGTTTAATGTCACCAGCTTAGAAAATATAAGGAGCAAAAATCTCTCATGGCAATAATAAATATAATCATTCTGCACTCTGTTACATACCGCACCTTTAAATTTACCAGTTACACTTTTAAATAACGTTAATGTTGCTCGCATCACTCACTGCACCTTTAAATGACTCACTGCACCGTTAAATGACTCACTGCACCTTTAAATGACTCACTGCACCGTTAAATGACTCACTGCAGCTTTAAATGACTCACTGCAGCTTTAAATGACTCACTGCACCTTTAAATGACTCACTGCACCTTTAAATGACTCACTGCACCTTTAAATGACTCACTGCACCTTTAAAGGACTCACTGCACCTTTAAAGGACTCACTGCACCTTTAAATGACTCACCGCACCTTTAAATGACTCACCGCACCTTTAAATGACTCACCGCACCTTTAAATGACTCACTGCACCTTTAAATGACTCACTCACCTTTAAATGACTCACTACACCTTTAAATTACTCACCGCACCTTTAAATGACTCACCGCACCTTTAAATGACTCACCTTTAGATTACTCACTGCACTTTTATTTTACTCACCGCACCTTTAAATTATTCGCTACACCTTTAAAGAAAATAAAGACTGTAGTCTGTGCTGATTTTCCAGAGGAGTGTTTTTCATATTTTCAGTGTTTAAGTTCTTCACTCCTGCAGTGCAGAAACAGGTTTGTGTAGCTTGTGTAGCTTGTGTAGTTTGTGTAGGTTGTGTAGCTTGTGTAGTTTGTGTAGGTTGTGTAGCTTGTGTAGGTTATGTAGTTTGTGTAGTTTGTGTAGTTTGTGTGATTGCTGATCAGCCCTTTAACCTGTTTGTCTTTTTAACGGGGTATTTTCTGGATGTAGCTTCTGGCTGTATGCTAGTCGTCGTGCTCAGGCTATTTGTTTCTTGTCGTTTACTGACCTCGGATGACCTGAGGCGGATTATTCCTTTGGTTTACGGAGCGCGTTTGGAGTTTGGATAATGGAGCAGCTCTGTAGCACCGCATCAGCGTTCATCTGCTGTGATGAATTATTTCTCGCTGCTGTGTTTATTCAGAACTGGGGATGTGTTTCGTGTTATTGGATTGTTCAGGCTGGTGTGTATGGGTGGTGCAGACTGCAAGCAGAAACCTGCAAAACTAATATCCTTAACTGTCCAAGCTGAAACGTGATCTGTTATTATACACACACTCTGCTTTAGCCATCCACTTCAGGGACGCTGAGGACACTGAGGACGCCGAGGACACTGAGGACGCGTCTCTTCCCTCCGCTCGCCTATAATTATATTACAACCTTAAAAACGCTTAACCTTGTAAAGTCACACAAGCACTTCTGATGAACTGATCAGTGATTTTAAAGACCAGAGAGAGAAAGAGAGAGAGAGACAGACAGAGAGAGACAGAGAGAGAGAGAGTATAAGACAGGGACAGGCAGAAAAGAAGGGACAGTCAGGAAGAGAGAGTGGACAGAAAGATAGAGAGATAGTGATGGGGAGAGAGATCGAGACCAAGTGGTGGGGGGGGGGGCGGGTAGTTGGGGAGACAGAAATGAAGGGATGGTCAGACAGACAGAGAGAGAGAGAGTCAGATAAATGGAGAGAAAGAAAGAGAGAGGTTTAGGGAGATCTTGAGAGACAGACAGTTGTTGGTCTACAGCCAGTCAGTGTGTGTTGTTTATGAAAAGTAAATCATGAGCAGCTCTGCGGGTTTCTCTTATTAAAAGTGTCTGAGCGGCGAGGTTCTGAGCGGCGAGGTTCTGAGAGGCGAGGTTCTGAGAGGCGAGGTTCTGAGAGGCGAGGTTCTGAGCGGCGAGGTTCTGAGAGGCGAGGTTCTGAGCGGCGAGGTTCTCCTGCAGAACCACACACTGTGATTGACACTCCAGAACCCGTCCTGTGCCTTACACTTACAGCCCAAACGAGTTGTGAATAGACACTCACAGCCCTGCTGAATGGCTGTCATTGTAACTGTGTGTGTGTGTGTGTGTGTGTGTGTGTGTGTGTGTGTGTGTGTAGACAGTCTGGTTCTTCTTCAAAGCCTCGTCTCTTCCCTCTTTATTTACATCACTGCTTTCATTCTTCAATGACTTTTCTGTTTTTCTCTCTTACTCTCAGTCTGTCACTTTATTCTTTCATTTTCCCCTCATTCTCTCGCTCCCTTCCAAACTAATGAGCCTCATGGCTCGCTCTCTCTCTCTCTCTCTCTCTCTCTCTCTCTCTCTTTCAAAGGGAGAGACGGAAAGACAGAGACATGAAGAATGAGACAAAGTGAAAGAGAGAGAGGCAGATACATGCAGAGAGAGAGAGAGAGAGAGAGAGAGAGAGAGAGAGAGATACAGTGGTCTTCATTATGTCTCCTTTGTGAGAATCCCCCAACAGAATGTTTATTTTTCAGAAAAAGGTCCAAGTGGAACCTGTTTAGGAAGCTAGAACCCTTAACCATCTGAGGAACCCTTGAGGAACCTGTTTTGATACGACAGGTTCATTTATTTTCAGGACGACGTGTGTAATGAAATCTGCTCCATGATTAAACTCCCACATCCAGATGTCTATAAAGGAACATGAGTGAGGTTCTATCAGTCTGAGGAAAGCTCTGGGCAGAACCCTGTAACAGGAGGCTTCCCTTTCATGGAAAGTCTCAGGCAGAACAACTCAAAGAACCAAAGAATCCAAAAAAAAGAGATGGACCTCTTTTAGAACGCTAGAACCATGGACCACCCAGAACAACATTTCTGTAGAAGAGCGCAGACACACAGGCTGGAGATCTTGGAGATCTTTGCGAGTTTTTTTCTCTTTATCATCGTAAACCTCGTAACCGAGACTCTGGAGTGTAAATTTGGTAGAACTGATTGAACACATTTCGTTTCTTCTCTGAACGGATGGAGAAGCTGTTGGACTTCACCTGAGGAACAAAAGAATATTTCATGTTGAAGATCTCGCTGCTTTAGGGAGGAATTTGTTAAACCCTGAGGAGAGAATGAGCAGGTGTTCTCTCTCTCTCTCTCTCTCTCTCTCTCTCTCTCTCTCCCCTTCATTTCTGCTTTTATTGGCACGGAGGCCAGGTACCCATTGTTTAGCTGTTGCCGTGGATACGCCGCTCTTGTTTTGTAAGGTAGCGTGTCGGGGCAGGCTGCTATCACTGAGCTCCACACCTCATCCGCGGGTTCTTCTAAGAACAGGATGATCACAGCTTCACTTCCTCTCTTTTTTTCTTTCTTTTTTTTTTTAAACCAAATGGAAGCTCAGATGTTTATGTAGATACGATGAGCAGGTTCCTCAGGGTTGCCTGAATCACGTTTTCACTTCAGTTAATCAGAATTAAATCTAAGCCGTTCCCGTGAACACAGGCTGTGGCAAACAAAGCGAAAGTGTAAGCGCAGGACGTGCGTCTGTGACGTACAGAACCGTTCTGTTTCAGCGAGAACCGTACAGTGACTCGCGTTTTTTTTGGGCTAGAAATGTTGGTGAGACCTGGCAACCCTGGTTATAAAGCTGCATTTGAGGCGTGACATGGAACAGTTTAACACCAGTAAGATTGCAGTGTGTGTCGCTCTCATGGCGGCGAGTCAGGGTGTCGTGTCCGTGCTCGTTTATCTGAGTAACCTCCCCGGAACGAAGATAAGTCACATCGTCATTTCTTCACTAATGCTTGGTTTCAGCTTCACCTGCTTTAATAACAGCGCTGATCGCTAAATGCCAGGGACGTAAGCTAAGCTACGCTCATCCACAGCCCATCGGCGCTGAACAACACGGTGCTGTGGTGGTGGAACGTTGAACCTTTGGTGCAGGACGATGAGAGCTTTTCTTTCGTTAGCTTCACTTTTTGCAGATTTGAGNNNGGTGGTGGAACGTTGAACCTTTGGTGCAGGACGATGAGAGCTTTTCTTTCGTTAGCTTCACTTTTTGCAGATTTGAGCGCTCCACCTGCACTCAGGGCTCCTGCTCCTGCCCCTGCTCCTGCCCCTGCTGCTGCTGCTCCTGCTGCTGCTCCTGCCCCTCCTCCTGCCCCTCCTCCTGCTCCTGCTCCTGCTCCTGCCCCTCCTCCTGCTCCTGCCCCTCCTCCTGCTCCTGCCCCTGCCCCTGCTCCTGCTGCTGCTCCTGCTCCTGCTCCTGCTCCTGCTCCTGCCCCTGCCCCTGCCCCTGCTGCTGCTCCTGCTCCTGCTCCTGCCCCTGCTCCTGCTCCTGCTGCTGCTCCTGCTCCTGCCCCTGCTCCTGCTCCTGCCCCTGCTCCTGCTCCTGCTGCTGCTCGTGCTCCTGCCGCTGCTCCTGCTCCTGCCCCTCCTCCTGCTGCTGCTCCTGCTCCTGCCCCTGCTCCTGCTCCTGCCGCTGCTCCTGCTCCTGCCCCTCCTCCTGCTCCTGCTCCTGCCCCTGCTCCTGCTCCTGCTCCTGCCCCTGCTCCTGCTCCTGCTCCTGCTCCTGCTCCTGCCCCTGCTCCTGCTCCTGCTCCTGCTGCTGCTCAACGTACAGCAGCGTTAGCATTTATTTTATTTTCCAGACTCCACAACTTTATGATCATATGCAGGTCTTTGTACAGTGAATTCTCACGGATGCTGCAGCAGAAAATAACAACAACCGTTTTTTATAATAAAAAGTTAGAGATTGCACCAGTCCGATACGCAGGATCAGGGGAAAAAGAAAAGATGGATTGGACACGAAAAAAGAAAACTATAAAACTGATCCAATCTTGTAACAAATGAAAAAGATAGAAATTGGATTTAGAAAAGAAAGGTTGAGTTATAAAGAGATTTATTTCATTCATTTCTTAGTTCTGATTTTTTTAAAATTACATTTAAATTATCCTCTTTCTCTATTTTTCAGAGCTTCAGTTAAACCATTTTGAAGCTGATTAGTTTTTGAAGAAGCAGAATTGGATATCAGCTGATACTCAGAGTTTCAGTATCAGTATTGGGAAAGAAAAAAGGGTATCGTACCATCTCTTTAAAAAAATAAAAAAACAGTAACGTAATAAAAACACTTCCTCTGCGCTTTATGAGAACCAGCACCGAGACCAATCGCGAGAAACCCCCACGTGTGACGTGAAACAAACCGAACGTGAGTGAACGTGTGACGTCATAAAACTCTCTGGATGTACAGGTGTCAGAGAGACAGCATCTGAAGCCACGCTGATCCTTCTCTCTGCCTCCATCACCTCCACCTTCTCTCTCCAAACTGAGCAGGAAATGACCTCGTGAGCCTGAAGCAGGAAGGACGGCTCGGGAAGCTTCNCTCTGCCTCCATCACCTCCACCTTCTCTCTGCCTCCATCACCTCCACCTTCTCTCTGCCTCCATCACCTCCACCTTCACTCTGCCTCCATCACCTCCACCTTCACTCTGCCTCCATCACCTCCACCTTCTCTCTGCCTCCATCACCTCCACCTTCTCTCTGCCTCCATTTCCTCCACCTTCTCTCTCCAAACTGAGCAGGAAATGACCTCGTGAGCCTGAAGCAGGAAGGACGGCTCGGGAAGCTTCGGCAGTGAAGAGAACAGAAGAGGAGGAGCTTCTGGGCTTCTGTATTACGTTTGTGCAGCGACCGTCGATCAGCTTGTGGCTGTAGTTTCAGCTCTGCGTGAAGATAAAAGTGCTTGTAGTCACTCAGTAACGGTTCCTGTCAGCTCTGTTAAACATCTCTGCTCCTGAAGCGCCGCTGCCCCTGCCGAGGCCCGGGAGAGCCGGGACAGGGTGCTCGGGGCCGGCGAGCTCCAGCAGGAGCAACATCAAAGACCTGCAGGCGCGTGTGTGTGCGTGTGTGTGCGTGTGTGTGCGTGTGTGTGTGTGTGTGTGTGTGTGTGTGTGTCAGCTCAAAAGAAGCAGATGGGATGAACAAAGATGGTCATTGTTAGTGCACGTCTCTGGTGTGTTTCTGGGCTCAGATCCTGAACTCGGCACTCTGTAGTCGTGTTTAAACCCGAAACCCAAACACAGCCGTCAGACCCTGAGAGAGCGTCATCATTATTATTATTATTATTATTATTATTATTAATATTATTATTATTATTATTATTATTATTATTATTATTCCTGAATATTAGATACCTGCTCTGCAGACACATCGTTCTCCATCAGCTGAACTCTTTCAAGAATTTTCTTTACGTTCATAACGGCTCATAAATCTTCGACGTGCGCGAGGAACACGAGGCAGTTATACTTTTTAATTAATTAATTAATGCCACATCGAACTCTTTACGTTATCGCAGCTCTAATCGCTCGTTCCCTCGCCAGCCTCCGTCTCTCTCTCTCTCTCTCTCTCTCTCTCTCTCTCTCTCTCTCTCTCTCTCTCTCATGAAGTTAATCAGATAAAAAAAATCACAGATGTCGAAAAACTTACAGCATTACCTCTGACACTGGAGACTCCTTCCATAAGTGTTGAACAAATTACAGAAAACGTCACCACGTCAGCGATTCGCACGTTTTCTAATCCGTGTGTTTAAGTCGCTGTGAATGAACTGTTACTATAGAAACGATAACGTATTCGACTACAGTCAGAGCTGCTGTCATAGAAAATTAATCAACACCTTCTGACCAATCAGAATCCAGAATTCAGCGTTTTTTGGCAGTGTAGAAATGAGCATTATCTGTAAACTGCAGTTACTGGATAGCTGCGTTATCTCTGTGGCTCCAGAACCAAACAAACAAACAGTTTTCACTCTCTGAACGTTCTAGCCCCTCGATTGCATTCGGGTTAACGCCGACGTGAGCAGAGCGGTTCCACTAAAACCCCCACACGAGCGATGTTCGGTGCAGAGCGGCGGCGCAGATCTTCTCCGTGTTCAGTAAAGGAGAACACGGTGGAACGCAGCGCTGGTGCTGAGTTGTAGAGATTATTCCTGTCAGAACAGCGAGTCGAGAACACGAGGACGCCGTGCCAGCGCCTCCAGAGCCGAACTCCAGCCCGTTCCAGCTCAGCCTCTTGTGTTGCAATTAACGGTTAGCGAGTGTTCACATAAAACGAAGGAGCACCTCAGGCGGAGAACCCAATCTCCCGCTCTCGCTTTGTGTCGGGGCTAATATCGACATTAAAAGTACGAATCGCTCTCATAAATCCGCTGGCGCCTTATTAGAGCGAGCGTTCTGCGTGGCTTCCAGGCAGGCCGGGGTTCTGGCACGGCTATCAAGGATGCTGCGGCTAGAGCCGTAAAACTCGAGCTGAGAACATCTCGCGTCTTTTAGAGAGGGAAAAAAATCCGCGAGAAAAATAAAAAGATGTAGAGAGTTTTAGGGAAAGTTCTCTAAAACGCTTCGCAGCGGTTATAACGAGCTGCGTTTTGTCAGTATCGAGCGAGAGGAAGGAGAGAACCCGAGGCAGGAGCGAGAGGAAGGGGAGAACCCGAGGCAGGAGCGAGAGGAAGGGGAGAACCCGAGGCAGGAGCGAGAGGAAGGGGAGAACCCGAGGCGGGAGCGAGAGGAAGGGGAGAACCCGAGGCGGGAGCGAGAGGAAGGGGAGAACCCGAGGCGGGAGCGAGAGGAAGGGGAGAACCCGAGGCGGGAGCGAGAGGAAGGAGAGAACCCGAGGCAGGAGCGAGAGGAAGGGGAGAACCCGAGGCAGGAGCGGGTTGTTCTGTCAGCGCTGTGACGGATCTCCGAGCGCCGAGCCAGCACATCCGTCACCACACAATAACAATATTGTTACAGCGCTGATATAGGAGCTATAATAACAAACAACACTCTATCAGATTTGCTTTCACCTGTCTCACACTCGAGGTAATAAACCTCCGGGGAGAGAGAGCGAGAGAGAGAGAGAGAGAGAGAGAGCGAGAGAGCGAGAGAGAGAGAGAGAGAGCGCTCAGTGTTCTCATTGTTCTCAGAGACACGCCTGTCCTCACGCGGAACCACATTAAAGCAAATCTCAGAGACAGGAACTGGCAGCTTCCCAGACGAAACCACTGAACAGCTGATGAGCAGGAGGACACACACACACACACACACACACACACACACACACACTCTCTCTTCCTGGGTGTGAAGGTCCTCACCGGAACCGGGCCCACCACACAGAGCCTGACTGACGTCATCAAGCCATCATCTTTATCCTTACGAGTTGTTGTTCTGCTTAGAACCTTTCCTGAGAGGAGAATTTCTGCTTTTAGGTTCCGCATACAACATTTATAGGACGAACCAAAGAACCCTTTAGGTTGCATCATTTACTGCACTTTTGTTCCAGGAGAAGCCTTCCTCAAGGGTTCTACATTTCTAAAGTGGAACCTGGTTTTGAAAGATAGATGTGTATTCAGGTTCTACAGAGAACCCTTAAGTGGGACAAACTGAAGAAGCCTTTAGGGTGTGTAATTTATCCTGCTATTTTTTTTAAAGTGGACTTAATCAAATTCTGGGACGATGGAATGCTCTTTGAAATGTTCCTCAGCGGTTCTTTGGGGTGTTGAGTGTTCTAGCTTTCTAAAAGAACTCTTCAGTGTGCTTAATTTACTTGTTTATTTTTCTTTTTTTTCCTCACAGTGTACTTAATAACCAGGTTCTGGGGCAAAGACAACATGTTCCTCAGGGGTTGTTTGGATTTGTTAATGGTTCTTGGATTCCTAAAATAGTTCTGCTTAGAGCCTTTTCTGGACCC
>CM074961.1:21216323-21218823 GCA_037577455.1 Pangasius macronema
AAAACAGAAGAGCTTGCTGTAGGGAACAGGGTTCTCCGTATTCGCATGATGTGCCTCGGAGTCAAAGATAGCTAGCTAGATAGATATCTCTGTAATGCTACGTCCTGTCCTTACAGTCCGACAGGAAGTCCTTCACCGTCTCCGTGCCTGGTCTCTCCACTGTAGGACACTTCTGATGTTCTTCTGCTTCTTCTCGCTTTTCCCATTTCAGACCCTCAGCCCAGACGAATCATTTCCCACAGCTCACCTTTAGCTTCAGCGCTGGCTTTTTCAGAAACCGAAAGTTGATTTGGTGAACATTTTGACGGCACTCGTCGCTTCCTCAGATCCGCCGCTCGGTTCTCCTGTTCGTCTGGACGCGGAGCTGCAGATGGAGCGCTTCTGGGTCTCTCTGCTGCGTGGTCCTCCGACGTGATGTTGCGCTCTGTACGTTCTGGGCTGTAACTCTGAGCACTTACTGTCTCGGGGTCTAAAGCGCTTTGAGAAACTTATTGCTGAATAAACTGTTTATTGCAGAAGCGGCGCGCGCTGTGGGACATGGAGCTGAGCGGCTTTAGAGGATTTAACACACGTTAGCACACGTTAGTAACACAGTCCTGTTGTTATTGTGTTCACCTGCATCTCTGATCCGCTGCGCCGCGGCTCTGCTCCCGGGTCTCTGAGCTCCTCAGACTGGTCCACCATCTTCTCAGCTGAAGGGTAAAGCGGCTCCTGTGCTGCGTCTGCTGTGAGACTGTGGAACCGCCTTCCACCAGCTCGCTCTCTTACCGTCCTTAACTCCAGGCTCAGAACACCGTCACTGATTACTGATTAGTACTAATTAGTTTTAATCTGTATTTGGCTGTGTGTGTGTGTGTGTGTGTGTGTGTGTGTGTGTGTGTGTGTGTGTGTGTGTTCTTGTATCTGTGGGATCTTAACTATGTACAGCACTTTTGTCATCTTCGGCTGTTTTAAATTCGCTTTATAAATAAATTCCTTAGTTTTTTATCCTGCCTTTGTTTGGTCCTGATCTTTTAAAAGTCTATTTTTTCCTCCTTGTTAAAATCGTTTTAATCCTTTTTTAATCCTGACCTCGCTGAAATCCTTTTTAACTTCTTTTTAATCTTGCTAATTCTTTTCTTTTCGATCCTGATCTTTCCAGTTTCTTTGTTTTTTTCCTGATCTTGCTATTTTTCCCCTTTTTCTGTTCTTGCTAAAATTTGTCTAAAGGACGGCGGGAACCGGACCTGGCCTTGGTTTATCTCGTTAGTTCGTGACAGATTGTGCTCCAGTTATCGATACCGATCATTAACCTCATTAACTTAAGCTTATTATTCGGTTATTGATCTTAAATCACATGATTCAGTAACTACAACATTTTTTTCTAATCTTTCCTTAAAATGCTGAAAGTTGAATATCTGTCTCCATCCCCGAGCTCAGCGCCGAGCCGGTTTCACTCTGAGCTGCTCCACATTACAGAGAAACTGTCGTGATTTCTGTCTCGCGTTAATTTAAAGGTGAGAAGAACGCGCCGAGCGAGGCCGTGTCCGAGTACCTGGAGAGCAAGAAGAAGTACGAGGAAATGAGGAAGCAAAAGCTGAAGAAGGGTTCGAGCAGAGAGTCGCAGGTGAGTAACATCAGGCCTGATGTTTCAGTCCAGCAGGTGGCGCTGCACTTTACCGCCTTTTTTATTTTACTAATTAATTCATTTTAAAAAGCTTAGCAGGATCGATGAAACGAGCTCTGATCTGCAGCGCCTCCTGCTGGACTGTTTAAGTCCTTTGTTTCCGTGAGTTAGCGCTGAGTAAATCAGCATCTCTCTCTCTCTTCTGTGTGAAGACGCTCGCTCTTCTGGAGCGTTTTAAATCCAGGCTGTCGTCAGCTATTTCCGAAACCCCCGAGACGCCTGATGACGAGGAGCTGGCAGAGGACGACGATAAAGGATGGTGAGGAAAAGTCTGACTTTATTCATTTACTTTAACGAGTGTCGTCATGGTGACGCCTGTGACGTTATTGGTGAAGTGAGAGCGTCCCTCACTGACACTGTGTCTAAAATTATTTCCACAATTGTCTCTAAATACAAACACCAGTCCGTGTACAACAGGAAGTAGGTGTGTCTTTAATATATATATATATATATATATATATATATATATATATACTGTATATAAAATAGTATTCGAGTGCACGTATGTTAATAAGGCTGCTTGTGTGTGTGATGTAATATCCTGGCGTGTAATGTAGGCGTGTCTTGGAGTCTGAAATGAGGTTGGAGTGGGTGTGTCTTTGACTCCATATATGGAAATGAGGGCAGCTTGGAGTGGGTGTGTCTTTGACTCCATATATGGAAATGAGGGCAGCTTGGAGTGGGTGTGTCTTTGACTCCATATATGGAAATGAGGGCAGCTTGGAGTGGGTGTGTCCTTAAGGCCAAAAAAGGGAGCATGATCATGTGTTTGTGTCCATATATGGCAGTAAGGGAAGTGTGTCTTTAAGGCTAAAATGGGAATGTGGGTGTGTC
>CM074961.1:21223823-21231595 GCA_037577455.1 Pangasius macronema
TCGTATATGAGGAATATTATATAAACGTGTAGCTCCAATATTCGACTCCGGTGATTATACCAACTGTGTGTGTAACCCTTAGCTAAAGGATCATCGCCCTCAGACCCGCCCAGTGCCGATCCGTTTAAAGCTTCTACATGTTTTATTAAACCAGTACCAGAGACGAACACTGCGGTGTTTCATGACCTGATCTTTCTTTGATGCGTTTGAACTGATGGATCAGGTGTGTAGCGTGTGTGTAGCGCGATTAAAAGGTCGGCGCGTCGGCGGAGTGCTGCTGCTTATTCAGGATCGGTGTTTGGAGACGTTCTGCATTTTAAAATTAAACTGAAATCATGAAAGTAAAAGTTGAAATGCCTCGAGTCTTGCTTTCAGAAATCGGCGTTTCCCGCTAGACCGCGAGATTCTGAGTCGGTTTCCTCAGGAGCGACGAAAACACGAGTCGCGCTGCAGCGTATTAAACGGACAATAAAACACGCGCTTTCACAAATTCACGCCTGGCTGTTTACGGCCCCGCTGCCTTGCGTTTGACGCGCGGCTAAGATCCTCCTCCCGTTTCAGAAGCAGTGCTGAAGGAGGATAACGAGCCCATTACGCTTAATTCCAGCTCCAGTGTTCAGCTTAGCGGAGGAAACTGGACACTCTGGACCTCTCCGTCTTAAAGTTTCTCTTCTCTGTAGAAGATTTGTGAAGTTATTTCTAAGTCAGGTTCTGCTGGATGCTGGAGAGCAGCGTCACCTCTCCTGACAGCGTGGAGCTTTCCTCACGCATGACGTCAGCATGACGCCGGCTCCAGGACGTACGCCATCACAGCCTGTCCCCTAAAGCCTGCATCAGCGGGTTCATGTGGATCTTCATACGTTAACAGACTGTGCTGCATCTGAGCAAGGAAGAACGAATCCAAGTAATTCTGCTCACAGGAAATCAAAAAGGAGAGAGACTGAGAAAGCCAGAGCGAGCGAGAGAGAGCGAGAGAGAGAGAGTGAGAGAGCGAGAGAGAGAGCGAGAGCGAGAGCGAGAGAGAGAGCGAGCGAGAGAGAGAGCGAGAGAGAGAGAGCGAGAGAGAGAGAGCGAGAGAGAGAGCGAGAGCGAGAGCGCGAGAGAGAGCGAGAGAGCAAAGGTCTGTAATAAAAGTCTTTGTTTTGTGTTTTTCCTCCTGTAATGCCGGACCTGTAGCCTGTAGCCAGCGATTCAGTTTGTTGTATAGCGTGTTTAAGAGTGAACATCATCACAGAGCAGCTTTACTGAAGCCTGGACGTAGCTTTAGATCCCTGACGCACGCTGGAGGTGACGGTGCTGAGGAGAACTCCCTGAGAGCGTGAGGAAGAACCCTCGAGAGGAACCAGGCTGAGGATGGAACCTTCTGGCTGATGTGCTTTACTGAGGTTCAGCTGATGATTAGCAGAGACGCACGTGCACTGTTTTTCCTCTGCTCATCCATTTCGAGTGTGTGTTTGTGTCTTTGTGTTTGTGTTTGTCTTTGTGTTTGTCTTTGTTTGTGTTTGTGTGTGTCTTTGTGTGTGTGTTTGTGTGTGTGTTTGTGTGTGTGTTTGTGTTTGTGTGTGTGTGTGTGTGTGTGTGTGTGTGTGTGTGTTTGTGTCTTTGTGTGTGTGTGTGTGTTTGTGTGTGTGTGTTTGTGTGTGTTTGTGTGTGTGTTTGTCTTTGTGTGTGTGTTTGTGTGTGTGTGTGTGTGTTTGTGTGTGTCTTTGTGTGTGTGTTTGTGTGATATTGTCTCACAGCAGAAAAATGTAAAGCTGATATTGCTGAGCGTCTTTAGGAAAGCTCACCCAAAAAGTCCAAAACAGTTGTTTAGTTACAGCAGTTTTATTGGCATTCCCACATTCCCACATTCCCACATTCCCAACGCGAGCGCTCCTGATTCCAGACGGCGTTTTGACTCGAGAAACTAAACGATTGTCAGTTGAAATCCAGCTCTTTTATGGTGAAAAAGCGTTGAAGGCTCTGAGATTAGACAGACGTGCCGGTGGTGTGTGTGACCTTCTGCGTCTCAGGATGGCTGTTGGATGTGACGTACACGGCGCTCGATGAAGTTAATCATGTTTAAAAAGTTCTCTGTGTTGATGAAATTTGTGACAGATGTGTCTGCAGAGATGATTTGGCTCGGCTGCGCTGCGCTGCGCTCGCCGTCCCTGAGCCGCTTTGCCGGTTTTGTTTTTTTGTGTCCGTGCCTGGTCTTTGTCTCGTTTTTGGCTGTTGTGTCGTCTTTTTTTGTGCATTTCCCTCCACAAGGGGCCCTGTGAAGCAATAGCGGCTTTCTCTCCGTTGGTGTTTGGTTGCAAAAATGTAAAGCTCTGCATTTTTCCAGTGGCTCGTGTATTGTCCTCTCAGCTGTGGAACGCCAGACCTGTGAATAAAGAGCGGGCTTTTGTGGGAAATGAAAGACAGATGAGCGTCTGCTGTCTGCCTGAGGCTGCAGTCCACCAACGAAACTCCGAGCGAGAGGGTTTGGGCTCTGGGCTGCTCACTGCAGACGCCTCACGCTAGAGGGGCTTTATACCTGAAGGGTTCCAAGGCGATGGAAAGACTTTCTTTCTTTAGGTGTCCGAGGTGCATCAGTATTTATTTGTTTGTTTGTTTGTTTGTTTGTTTGTTTGTTTGTTTGTGTATCTCACGGTAAAAGCAGCAGGTGTTATGAAGCTTGAATCTTGATTTGATGCACAAACCAGAAAAGTGAAAGATCTGAAAGATAAGGAGGGATGGAAGAAAAAAAAGGGAGGGAGTAAGGAAGGAAATAATGACAGAAGGAAAGCTGGAAGAAGGGAAGGGGTGGAAGGAGAAAGGGCAGAAAAGCATAAGAAGGAAGGAACAGTTAAAGAAAGAAGAATGTAAGGAAGGACAGAAGTAGGGCATTTGGGGGGACGGAAGGAATAAAGGAAGCAAGCTGGTCTAAAAAAGGAAGAAAGAGGATGTCAGGAAGGAAGGAAGGAAGGTGTAAGGAAAGATGGAGGTAAGGGGGTAGAAGGAAGGAAGGAAGGAAGGAAGGAAGGGGGTGTTAGGATGGAATGTGTAAGGAAAGACAGAAAGAAGGGAAGGAAGGAAAAAGGGGTCTAAGGAATGAAGGCAGGAATTTGGATTTAAGGAAAGAGTGATGGAAGGGAGGAGGAAATAAAGGAAGGATAAAAGTACTAAAGGATGGAAGGAAGCAGATGTAAAGAATGATGGATGGATGAATGGATGGATGGATGGATGGAAGTGTTTGTAATGAAGGAAGGAAGTTCTCATGGTCTTGTTTTTCCTTCCTTCTGCTTTAGGATGGCGCATGTGCTGCATTTTGATGAGCAAAGCAGGAAAGTGAAGGATGCTAACATGCAGGACGAAGACACGTTTGAGATCTACGACCCGCGCAACCCTGTCAACAAGCGCAGACGGGAGGAGAGCAAGAAGCTGCTGAAGGAGAAGAAGGCCAAGAGGTGATCTCCTCCTCATCGCCTCCTTCCTCTCACGCTGTGTATACTCTGTTCCTGTTCGGGATGGACTTCAGTCTCGAGCTCGCGAGAGAGAAAATAAAGACACGTTGGGAGGAAATCTGAAATCTGATCTTCTCAAAACGAGACCTGGAGCCATGTCCATTAATAAACGATTGCTTTTTTCTAAAACTGTATGTTGTGATGTTTTAAAAGATGTCAATGTTTATGGAATATTCTTAATCTCACTTCAAACCCGAACCTTTACCAGGAGATGTACGAGAGTTGTACATATTAGAACGAATGCTAGTCCAGCAGTTATTCCTGGATGATCTGAAGAAGAACGTGAAGGAGAACTGAGCTTCTGTAGGATTTCATAGAGCTTGATAAAACAGCAGCGTTCCTCCTCTTCCTCCTCCGTCACACCGCTGCTTCATAACAGCGTCCTGAGATCTTCACTGAAAGAGAGCGCGGTATTAAAGCTGGAGCTGCTCCCTCACCATCTGCCTCCAACCTGAAAAACGAAACCAGATGAGGCTCTGAGCTCGACCTGACTGGCCTCAGATGATGTAAGAGGGCCGTCTGGTGAAATTGGACAGATATATGGAGTTCAGTCCGTGCCATCCTGCAGCCGAATGCGGAATAATCTTCCTGCTGGATGAAACGGATAAAAAGCCGCCTGCTCCTCTGCAGCTTGCAGGAAAAAATGAGTAGAAAACAGCGGCGAGAGTCTAAAACATCGCCGTCGCTTTTAATGAGCCTGCGACTCTGCCGTGAGGAGAGGAGCCTCGCCGGCCTGCTGATGATGCCGACCGACTGCGGTTTCGATTAAATGATCTACCACGAGTACGTGTGACCAGGAGCGCGGTTTGGCCAGCACGCTGCCTTTTACTGCTCCCCCGAGATCACGCTTAAATTTTCATATGGAACAGGAAGGAGAGTTAATGTTACACTGAGAGAGCCGCTCGCTCAGAGCTGCTGCAAATTCAAACCAGGTGAGATGAAGCCGAAGCTCTGAAGCTCTGAAGCCAGTTCAGCTACCGCTCCCTCGCTCCCTCGCTCCTTCAGTCCCTCGCTCCCTCAGTCCCTCGCTCCCTCAGTCCCTCGCTCCCTCACTCACTCGCTCCTTCAGTCCCTCGCTCCCTCAGTCCCTCGCTCCCTCGCTCCCTCGCTCCTCCAGTCCCTCACTCCCTCACTCACTCGGTCCCTCGCTTTCTCAGTCCCTCACTCGCTCCCTCGCTCCTTCAGTCCCTCACTCGCTCCCTCGCTCCTTCAGTCCCTCAGTCCCTCGATCCTTCAGTCCCTCGCTCCCTCACTCCCTTGCTCCCTTAGTCCCTCGCTCCCTCAGTCCCTCGCTCCCTCAGTCCCTCGCTCACTCGCTCCCTCGCTCACTGGCTCCCTCAGTCCCTCGCTCCCTCACTCACTCGCTCCCTCAGTCCCTCGCTCCCTCACTCACTCGCTCACTCAGTCCCTCGCTCCCTCAGTCCCTCGCTCCATTCCACCAGTCACAGGGGGCCTATTGGAGAACCCTGAGGGTCCTCAGCTTTCAGCATGTTATTACCGAGTTTACGTAGCTGCAGAAGTTACTTAAACGTGAGGTGAATATGGACTCCTCTGATGTCTGAGTCACGGCGAGCGCTCTGACTCATTTCAGGCGACTCCCCTCACCTGTCCGGTTTGTCCCAAATGATGACTTATGATGACGTAACGAGCTTCTAACGTTTCCTCCAAGCACCATTGGCATCTATTGCTTCGATTTCACAGACCATTACACGTGCTTCCCGTATTTTCTGCTGAATTAGGCTGTTGCTTTTCCACTGCTGTTGGTTTACTGTACATTTTGATTAAACTGAGATCTGAATCGAATGAACGCTTGTCGTCGTTTGTTTAGAACAAATCAGTCACCAGGTTTACAAGGACTCAGAGCACCATAAAAAGTAAGTGTTCACTTACAGAAGAACCATGCACAGAAAATCAGTGTGGCGCATGCTGAGAGAGGGCGAGCGGTTATTTAGTTAATAATCAAGTGCTGCAAAACAGGAAACAGGAGTTTGTATGAAAATACGATTAAACACATTGACTCATGTTGGAAGGAGGAGAGCTGCAGGGGGAAGAGCCTGTGTGGGCCATTATTTTATAAAAATTATGACGATAATCAGGATTGGACAAATCAGTGTTCCAGGCACCCGAGCAGATTTTATATCTGGGCTATTAGTTGTTATTCACTGTTGCCTGAAACAGACACAAGTAGCTTTAACAACCAAAAAAAAGACAAAAACTATTAAATTCCATCCATCCATTTTCTGTACTGCTTATCCTACACAGGGGCCTGGAGCCTGTCCCAGGGAACACGGGGAACAAGGCAGGGTGGCAACCCATCGCAGGGGGCGCGCACACACACACACACACACACACACACAATTTAGAGATACCAGTCAGTTTACAACACGTTTTTGGGCTGAGGGAGGAAACCCCTGAAGCACAAGCAGAACACACAAGCTCAGCGCACACACACACACACACACACACACACACACACACGGCAGAGGCAGGATTTGAACCCTTAACCCTGTAGTTGTGAGGCAAACATGCTGACCACTAAGCCACTGTGCCCCCTATTAATGTCCACAAAAATTGAAAAAATAGTTGTTATTTGATTTGATTTTTTTTTACTTCAGTACTTGGCTTGATCAGCGCAAATCAAATTTCATACGTGCACCAGGTAAACTTGTAGACTTTGGTCTGTTCGGAAGCCATGACGTTTTAGATCTTACTGTCCATCGTTACCATCCCGTACCCTGACAGGAGATGAAATGGGTCAGTAACGGTATCATCTCCCTCTCTGACCGCTATCTTCCCCTGGCGCTGTAAACCGAGAGCAGAAGTAGCTGACTGATCCTCCTTCCACTCAGTAGAGCGCAGCGAGGTAACGTCGCCTCTCCGTCTGAAGCCGAATCTGAACCTCAGCCCGAATACCCGAGTCCGCACTCTGGACCGGTTCTGGGCTCACTGAGAGGTGAAGCTCTCAATCGCAGGTTTGTGTTCACATACAGAGGAATTCCATCAGAGCTGTGAATCAGCTGCACAAGTCCATACGTCCCTTTCGTACACGCAGGGTTGTGCAGTGATCTGCGCGAGGTTCATGTGTTCGCTGGTTTTTATTCTGGGGATAAAAATGTTCAAGTGGTGAAGAACCGTGTGTTTTGGATGGATGGCAAAGGTGAGAATGTCCAGTTTTATATATCAAATACAACAAATTTGTGATTTATCATGATGTGTTTGATGCACTGATTTCTTCCGTCTGTAATAAAGCAGCAGCGGTGGATCTGGAGTCCCGAGGAGGAGGAGGAGGATGTGGATTAGGAGGTGTGGAAGATGTTGGAGGACATGTTGAATGAGGCGCGTCACTGACCTCCAACCTCACGCTATGAAAAACTTCACTCTCCGCATCTGTGACGCTCAACACAGACGTGCTGCTACAGATCCCTACTCCGTCTCTGTCTGTTAACGTAAAAAAAAATAAATAAAAAATCAGAGAGAGGGAGAGAGAGAGAGAGAGAGAGGTCTAAGAAAAACACAGCTCCCTGTCGCTCTGCAGTGGAGTAAAGATGAGCAAATGCACTCAGTCATCGTCGCTGACAGTAATTATGCCTCAGCCAGTCGTCCACAGTCTCGCGAGCGCTCCACGTCCAAACCCGAGCCGGGAGTCTGATAACGATCACGATGAGAGCGCGCTTAATCATGTGTTGTATGACATTACTGAGGCACATCTGCTTCGGACGGATGATTTCATCGCTCAAACGTAAGAGCGCTTGACATGAAGCTCGTGTAGTAATTCCACCACAGACCGCACAGCTGTAATGTGTGCTGGATCTGCACCATGATGGACGTGAAATTAGAAAAACGTCAGACTGTTGATCAGTACTCGAGTCTGGAAAAGTCACCGTAACCTGCACAATCAGGATTCCCGTAAGAAACAAAGTGCTTCAGGATATGCGGTGTGTTATTCCTCTCATACTAACTTATACACTCCAGAGTTCTGCAGCACTGGAACGGAAATCAAATTACAAAGCTCCAGCATAGTCGGTGCCCAGGATTGACATTTCTTTAGCGGATAAAGCCAACATTCTGTGAAATATAAGTCTAAAGGAAGAATAACAGGAGGCCTGACGGAGAACCTTGAGGGACAGCAGGCAGCACACTGCAAGTTCTTTAGTTCTGAAGAATCTCTAGTCATTTTTGTTGCATGCAGAACCCAGACTGAAGTGCATCATTCTTGTTATTCCTACTTTAATACTATATAAAAAATATAAAGTATTCCTTAGGACTGCACTAGATGTTGGAGCG
>CM074961.1:21257540-21273296 GCA_037577455.1 Pangasius macronema
CTCTCTCTCTCTCTCTCTCTCTCTCTCTCTCTCTCTCTCTCTCTCTCTCTCTCTCTCTGTCTCTCTCTCTCTCTCTCCCTCTCCCTCTCTCTCTCTCTCCCTCTCCCTCTCTCTCTCTCTCTCTCTCTCTCACGGTCGCACGTCACTGCCTCTCTAAAGCCCTCGCTTTATCACCCGAGTGTAAATTCTGCTGACTGCTCACTAAAACACACGTTCTCTTACGCAGGAGCTCAGCTGGAGCTCACGTCTCTTCTGCACAGACACTGAGCTGTGTTAATGTCACCGTCTTGTACACGAGTCTCACAAATTATTTTATATATATATAATCAGTTAAAATAGAAATAGGTTCGAAAGCCTAGTGCAGGTTGCAGGACAGAAAGTGGCAGCAGCGTGAGACGTTTCACCGGCCGTCCCATGAGGCAGGAAACTAAACTTTACATTTACAGTTCTAAATAATATGAACGTACAAGGCCACTGCAAGAAAATGTCATTATTTTGAGGAAATATTAATTTATTTTAAGATAAAAAAACAAAACAAAAAGTCCATTTCAACAAACCTCTAAATCTTAAAAAATAAATTAAAACTTTGGGATTATTCTGCCAGAAACGGAGAAAAAAAAACTCTAAACTAATATATAACCTCTACGTTTATTTTATATATATATACATTTAAGTAAACATTAATATTCTATTTAAAAAAAACATTTTGAGACTTGAGTGTTTCAGACAGATAGAAGGAGTGATAGACATGCACACAAAGACACACACACTCTCTCTCTCTCTCTCTCTCTCTCTCTTTCACACTCACACACAGACGCACAGACAGAGAGACAGGTGTGTGTTTGCCGACGGGGATTAGTGTAAGGCCGTGTCCGTACCTGTCCCCACTCTCCGGGAATCCAGCGTGGAGGTGGACAGCGGCCCAGACTGCAGCGCATCCGCACCGGGGGTTTGATGAGCTCTGAGCACAGCGCCGGTGGGAAGGTTTTAGTCAGATCGCTGCTCTTACACAACACGATGCGGTGTTTAAAGCCGTGGCCACACTTCGGAGTGCACTACACACACACACACACACACACACACACACACACACACACACACACACACAGGAGAGAAACGAGACAGCTTTAAAGGAGATTTAAAGTCTCGGGTTCTGCTTTAGGCGTCTGCAGTCCAGGAGGTCCATGAGCATCTCTGCAGCTGTTAAACACGTCTGATTCATTCACTACAGTCACGTCTTCACTCAGCGACACGCAGTCACGTCTTCCCTCAGCGACACGCAGTCACGTCTTCACTCGGTGACACACAGTCACGTCTTCACTCAGCGACACGCAGTCCGGCTTCCACAAGCATCACACCACAGGATCAGCGCTGGGTAACGTCCTGCAGGTTCTCCCAGTTTCCTGCTTCTCGTTTCTTTAACCTTTAGGAGTCTGAGGCATGTTTTGGAGTGCAGATGTTTGGACACGCTCTGATGTTTGTTCTTATTTCAGTTACTTACAGCATATTAAGGCAAAACTCTCATTACACGACACTCAGCACCGTCTCTGCTGTAAGCTGTAAGCAGCGTGTATGCACATGTTTGTATTGTTGAGAAAATCAAGTTTAAACTTGGCACTTTTTAAATATATCTTCAGAAGACTTTTGAGTACTGGATTACGCAGACCGGAGCGCTGGCTACAGCACGCTGTGAAATCCATCCTGCTCATTCATTCACACAAAACAATGCATCGGTTTAATATTCGTTTTGGATTTAAATCGTTTAATTGTAAATTAAATTATTTCGAGCTTTCAGTAGACATATTTCTCATCTCTGAGCCACAATCACACGCTGAGTTTCGCCTTATGTTTGTGAAGCTCTCCGGAAAGTTCACAGAGATGGACACAGAGGAAAGTGCATCCTGTGTGTATTTTAGAAAAGCAGAACGTTTTGTTTTTATTGTGAGTGGATATGAAAGTAATCCCTTTACAGTCTTCCTCTTCTCTGTATGATTATGAGTGACGGACTACTCTAACTCCTTTCCTTTCCTGTCTTCCCCATCACATGTTCTTCATGTGCAACAAAACTACAAGTTAATATTTTAAAAATAAATGAAGGGATTATTCTTTGGACCCTCCAGCAGAGACGTGTGGACTGCGTGGGCAGAAATGCGTGCGCACCACTGGTAACTTCCCCAGGAAAAGACTGAGCATGAGAGACTCGCACATTTCACTAATCTCAGCACGAAAAAAAGTGCACCTCCTCTTCATATCTGCATTTGTACTCGTTTAGAAGACAGCATCTGTTCATAACGTATTCATATTCAGTTTCATTCCCACGCTAGACGCTGTAGAGAAACCTCTGTCCTGACAAACCAGAAGAAGCTCAGAAGCTTGGACTGTAATCTCATCTTAACTAAGTCTGTATCTAAGCCCCTAATGATGATCTCAACGTGTTTAATCTCTCAGGAAGTGGCTGTAGTTCTCCAAACCGGAGCAGAACCCGCGTGATGCTCTCACCTCAGACCAATCCAGAGGAACCCACTGTGGAGGACAGGACTGATTGTTGCAGCTCTCGCGCTCGATGGGTCGATGTGTCAGGCAGTGAACGTCCTCCAGGTTCTCCTCGTCTGCAGGGCCGATTTTGCGGATGCAGAGAACCGTGCGCATCCGCGTCCCTCCGTCACACGACTTACTGCAGTCGGACCAGTCGCCGATAAACCACCTGGAGCACACAGCATCATCTCTGTCATTTCTACATCAAAACGTCTTACTTACAGACATCAGATCAACTTTACCATCATTCAAATCCAAACGTTACTGCATTCTTGGACAGCAGAAAGACTGAAGTGCAGCAGCTTTATTGGTTTAAATCCTGGTGCATTAATACAGAATTCAGTTTTTCATGATATAAGCAAATTCACCATCAAACCTCGTCATGAGGGTGAAGGTTAGAAAGAGATCAGGACAAAAACACAGAGCTGTCAGACATGTGGAGGTTCTCCGAGGTTCTCTGAGGAACTCGGGGCTGGTGGAGCTGGGAACAGGTTAGTGATGGTGTTGTGAGTGATGTCTATCTTTCAGTTCAGGTTCAGTTCTACCTCCACTGGCACAGAGCTGCAGCTGAAACACCAAAAACCATTTCATCCCATATTTCTTCCTCCCTCAGCTGAGACCCTGCACAGCTGACTGAGCTCTGATTGACTGCACGGCCCATTGGCAGGAGAATGAAGTGTAAGCTTTTGGCCTCCTGCGTTATGGATATTGTCCCACGAGACTTCATAAAGTTGATTCTCTGATACAGTTAAACGCAGGTGGGCACTTTCTACACTTCTCCCCTCCATTTCTGATGCAGAGGCTTTTTTCCTTTTCCTCTTTTGGCACGGGTTTATTTCCAAAATAGTTCACAAATGAAGAAATAAATCATGTTGCTGTTTGGGGTTTGAGTGTTTTCTGCAAAAGCAGGTGAGCTATGAATGGTTCTGAACTCTGCAATGAGGACAAATCACAAGATAACTCAAGATGGAATGGCTATTATTCTAATTATTATTATTTTTTAGGAATTGTGGTGTTTTGCTGAATCTGGAACGCTGAGCTGAAGTGTTGAGTATCTCCAGCAGGCGATAACAGCAGACCTCCTAAACGAGCAGAGGATGAATGTTCATGGTTACTCCCGTACTCACTCAGGAGGACACGGTTCGGCGTTACAGGGCCTCTGGTTCTCCGGTGGTTTTCCGTCAGGATCGCAGTAGCTGTTCTGGACCACCGAGTTGTCGTCCAGTCTTTTGCAAACCACCTCCTGTTTCTGCGAGCCTGCGAACACAGTGAAAATTCACAAAATTCACTACTGGCTGTACGGTCAGCGTGCACGCGCTAAAACAAGCCGCTTCCTCCGGAGGGCCGCTCGCTGACAGAGCACTCGGTGCCCAGAGCAGGCCGGGAGCTGGATAATGTTCCCCTCAGCGGTATTTCTAGGTGTGTAAATGCCTCAGTTTTTAAGTGAGTGTCTTGCTGAATGACTTTTACAGAGAAGCCCTTCTTTTCTTTGGCTCTTGATTGCGAGATTAGTGCGGTGAGAGTCGGAGCCAGCGCTGCACTGTGTGCTCAGCAGACGAAGCCATCGCTGCTGCGCCGTACGGGGCCTCCAGAGGAAAAAAAAATATGAAAAGCTGAAGTTAAACCTGGCGAATGCCAAGCCTGGCCAGCCTGCAAGGCCACCGTGTGTGTGAGAGAGGGAGCATTCTACCCCTCCATACACACGTTTTTATTCTATCAGCCCTGTCGGGGGAACCCATTACTGTGAGAAACCGAGAAGGCGTCCACTAAGCTGGGAGAGCTTGTTATGTCTGATGCTTACTCACAGTGATGCTGAAATCATGCAGAATAATAATGCACGTCAGGGCTGGATGCGTCCGTTCAGCTCGAGCTGAATTCACTTCTCTGCACCATCACGCCATAAAAAAGATTTACTTCGACACTGGTTTACAATCGAGCGCTGTTGTGAGTATCGTTCTAAATAAGGCTTCTCTAAATAAACCTGTTATTGGACTCGCAACAATGAAACGGCGGCGTGAAAAACAGGCGAACGTCAAGCCAAGCATCTGGACTGGTGCAAATGTGATGTAGTGTCTTAAAAGACTATTCCAACACTTTATAGCTTTTAACATCAAGAAAGGCAACGGGGTTTAAATCCTCGCAGTGGAATTCGCCAGACGAAGGGCTCCGAGTCTGCCAAGGAGGAACGTTAACAACAAAACATCTCGCAAATGACATAAGTGTTGCTCGGGGGGATTTTCAGATTAGCGTAAATGAGGTGGAGTTCAAGGCGCAGTGCGTGTGCACTCCGTGGTGGTCGAAATCCCTCTCCCCACCCACCACTCCGCCCCCACCCTCCCACTGCAGGCCAGGCTGCGGCGTTTGCATTTTTTCGGCCGCGTATCGCAAGCACTCTGAATGTTTTCAGTGGCCGCAGCTTGAGAGGGGAAAAAAAGAGCAGAGAATGAAAACTATTTGTTGTTGTAAGGAAGCCATTTGCGTTTGGCGAGGCTGAGCGCAGTCTGGTTGTGTTTGAGGTGAGAGCTCACATTAATGTGTGGTTCTGGCCTTCACAACTGCAAATCAGAGGCAGACCTCGGCCTGTGCCATGAATTCAGACGATAGCAGCGATAGCAGAGGAGAAATACCGTATCTGAAGTTCATATCATAACTACTGTGCTATGCATAAGTATTCACCCCCCACCCCCTTGGACTTTTCCACATTTTGCAGTTTTAAACCCTGGAACTGAAATGGACCAAAAATTCAAATCAATACAGTTTGCGAAATTATTGGAAGAGTTTAAAAGGTGACCAACAAATAAGCGAGGTGCCTCCACCTATACGATTCTCCAGGTGTGGTTTAATAAAGTTCTCAGGGAGTCTGATTTCTACCTGCAGCTGTACAGGTGAGCATTGCACCTGTGTGTGTGCGTGTGTGCGTGCGTGCGTGTGTGTGTCTCACCTCCTGCGCAGGTGGCTGAGCACTCAGACCAGGGCAGGTGGTGCCAGGTGAAGCCCACGTCGTTGTCCCCGCTGCCCGTGCGCTGGATGGGGACGTTAAACTTGTACCTGATCCCTGGATTCTGTTCCTGCAGTAGCACCTGCACACACAGGTTGTGTATCACCGCAGGTCTGAGATCAGCTGTAACATTACCGTACGTCACACTTCCCTAAACTAACAGCATTTACCGCGTTAACTCACAGTACACCACAGCGCTGCTGAACCGCAGGTGTTGATTAGGTACATTATCGTTTCTGTAGTAACAGTGACACTTTCTGTACAGAGAAACGTGTTTATGTAGCGTATGGAAGGAGTCTCCAGTGTCAGCGCTCTGTAACGGTCAGAGGTGAAGCTGTAACTTTAAGTTTTCCCACGTCTTCAGGACAGAGGGGTTTACACTTCTCTGCGGTTTCTCGCTAACGTGCGTAACGAGCTGCGATTCTTTTTTTCTTATCGTTAGAGAATGAAGCGAGGCTGGTGAGGGAACGACTGACTACAGCTGCTGTAATGTGAGTGACCACTTGTTTCACAAACATTAAATGTAACTATAAACGGATAAAACAACGGATAAAAAAATAAAATTTTTAATGGTTGCCTAAGTGCTGTGGTATAAGAGGAATAAGACACTCGGGCTGTGAGAGTGACTCATCGCCTCTGTCGCTCAGGCCTGCACTGTCACAGCGTTTATTCCTTTCACTTAAACACAGACTCAGATCAAACATCATTCCAGAACATTCCTTATTCTAAAAATCATTTTCATGTCTGTTCGTTTTAAGCTGACATTATTAATACTTGTTCTAGTTAATGAGCTTCAGACAAAACCCAAAATTAGTCAATAAAGCTTAATAAGAACTGTCATAACTCAGAGAGCAGCTGATGATGATCGTCACCTCCATAACGCAGGAGAATAAAACTTATAGAATATAAAATATATACAGAATAATAAAATCTGCTCTGTGTCACTGTGGAAACCACAGGCGTAAGGAATGTGTGTGTGTGTGTGTGTGTGTGTGTGTGTGTATACATGGCACACACAATGTACAGATGAGCAAAAAATACTGTTATTTTACCTTTAAAGACATTGTGCCCCCCCTTTATTTTTAAATAAGCCGAATAATGACCAGTGCAATAATGACTTGTGCGTTACTGAGTCCACGTAATATTTTATCAAATATTATAGAAAAATGTTTCTGTGTGAGTAAACAAACACGTGAGTAAACAAACACGTGAGTAAACAAACACGTGAGTAATAACAGACGAGAGCAGAAGAGCTGTGGAAGAGCGATTCTCCGCCCTGCTCCGGAAACCTGCGTGTCTGAGACTACAGCTGGGGTTTTTAAAGCAAAGCCTTTTCACACCAAATATTCCCTTTCACTAACTCTTTTATTATTCATTACTGTTTCCTGCTCCTTACTGTACATTCGGTTTACGTGGAAATGTTTAATTTCATCATTTTGAAAGCGTCTTTGCTGCACAGCACTGTGTGTGTGTTAATGTGTTAATTCAGCAGTGAGGCTGATGTTAACATGTATTAATGTGTACGTAAATAACCACGCATCATACTTTTCATCCTTAATATTTGGGAAACAAGTTCATTACTACATTGTCACTTACGTTATAGCAGCTATAAATAGCCGTTCCCTCACCAGTCGCTCTTTACTTTCATTCTTACTGGTCATTCTGACTGATGGCGTTACTCTCCACGCTTCCTGTGAATGACTTTGTAAACTACGTACCATAATGACCAGGTTCTCCGTGGTGGCCCCGAGAGCCTCCAGAGACTCCACTTCATCCGTCGGTCTCTTGTAGTGGAACGCCGTTCCTGCGATGTCGAACTTGCGAGGCCAGTCGATGGTCCACGCGCCGTTGATGTAGTAATCGTTTCCCTCGGATTTTAAAGCTGTGTGAGAGTGAAACACGGCAGGTTAATCCACCAACACAGACGGTTTCGAGACGCTGGTTCTCCAGCCGCGTCTGTGGTCTGTACACTTCACACTGTGTGACACTCTGACTGGCTGTGGTGAGAGCCAGCACAGAAACCCTGAAAGATGATGGTTGGAAACTGACCTCCGTACAAACCCACGGTGAGGAATATACCTGACGGGAAAAACGATGCATTTCTTTCTACAGATTTATGCAGCAATGACAAACTGACCCTCTTTACTTCACCTCCTGTCTCTAATTTCACATAAAATAAACACCTGAAGAACTGAACAGCAACAACATTCTAAACACAGTCAGTCGTGTTCACAGTCAGCAACTTAAGTCCAGAAGTTACATCAGTATTTACATTGGGAAAGTTCCTGGTATTCAGAGTCGGGTTCTGCAGTTCTTAAGTTCTGAGCTCCACATTCAGATGATTAAACTCGCCTGCAGCGCTGCTCGCCAGTGGTTGTGGTTGTGTTTGTGTTTGTGAAGGATAATCTGACCGAGCTTTAACGAAACTTTAACTTTAATCATCATTTTATCCGTAATATATTCCCTCCTGCAGATACGCCTGCCTCTGATTAAGATGAACGATGAATTCTGTAGTATTTATATATTTAAATCTGTCCTTGAATGATGTACTACAGTAAGTTTGAATGTATTTGCAGCCAGAACATAAATTTCAGCGTGGCATGTTGTGGTTATATTAAACTGCCAGACAGCGGCGGTGGACGTCATTCGAGCCGAGAAACATGCGCTTAAGTTGAAGATCAGAGTGGAGCGTAACTGAGACACACCTCTGACAAACTCCGCCCCCGTAACGTCTGAATAGCACTGAGGTCTGAGGTAACGTCTGAGGTGCGAGTGCCGATGTGTGTGATTTCAGTATTAGCTCCTCAGCCGGTCAGAGGGATGGCAGCGTTACGGGTCACTACACTGCACTGCACTACTTCCTTCAAAAGGGATGAAGAAAGCATGACAAAGAGAGTGAGGGAAAAAAAGATGCTCAGGTGAAGGTCTGGAACAAATCCCCCCTAGAAGTGTTCCAGCAGCGTCGTCAAAGCAGTAGCCCTGTCTCCAGGAACAAAACACATCTCCAGATATTCACTCCTGTCCTGATTAAGATGGAGCTAAATTGCAGACGAGCGTTCCAGAAGTTCCCCGCGCTCATCTGTATCCGGACTCACTTTGGTCCCGTGCCTGTCACTCCATTTAAAAAGAAGATCTTTTTTAGTTACGATAGTTTTACAACCTCTCAGTGCTGACGCAAGCAAAGCTGGAAGAACCGGAGAGCGCACTCTAACTGATCAGTGCTGCTGGACTGGAGCATGACGGATAGAACAGCTGGAGATGCGCTGGAGTCATATTTCACCTGCAGCTTCACGGCAGATTGTTACACGGCTCCGTTACGACGCCTTTAACTCTCTACACACAATGATTTTTATAACGAAATGATTTTAGGATCATTAATTTAAGTCCACTGAGTGGACAAAGTCTGAAAACGATCACTGCAAATGTTTTGCCTGTTATTTTAAGAAACCAGAACAGCTTTAGAACACGAGTCAGTGTTAAACCAATGACAGACAGGAAGTGTTATTGCATCATTAAATACAACAGCCAATCAGGTTCCAATATGCAAATGGCAGCAGAGTCGATGAAACTTCAGACAGAACCCCCAGAGAGACGAACTGAAGAACACTGTAAGGTGCTAGATGGAGAGTTCCTGAAAGAGTTCCTCTAAATGTTCTATGTAAGAGGTATAATGGGTTCTAGTGTAATACTCCGACATTTAACGGTTCTGTTCTCTGTTGTAGGTTTTTACTTTGAACCCTTAAAAGTTCAGAGGGACATATTAAGAACAAATCAAAGAACGGTTCTACCTTCCAAAAAACAAACCGAGGAACTCTTTGGTAGTGTAAACTCTGGGGGACAGAAAGGGGTTCTGCTCGGAGGGTTAAGGGGTAGAGTGGGTACTAGTGTCCTGCTTGGATGAGTAAGAGTGATGAATAAGGGTTCCATTAGAGGGGCAAACTGAAGAACCCTTTAGTATGCTATACTGGCCCTGTTATTTCTAAGGTTCTACTTGGAAATGTTTCGGAAAGAGAAACCATGGAGCTAAAAACTGAAGCGCTCCTTGCTAGTGTACACTCTTGGGGAAAAAAACGGTTCCCCCAAGCGAAGGGTAAGAGGTTTTGTGGGTACTAGTGTAGTACTTTAGATATGAGAGGGTTCTCTGTTGTAGTGTTCTCTATATAAAACCCTGCAGGGTTCACCTTGGACAAACTGAACGACTCTTTTATACCAGATACAAGATTATAAAGTGCGTTTCTCTGAATGGATAAAGGTTCTAACTTCTAAAAAAAAAAAAGGTTCTACTTGAACCTTTTTGTGAAAGAGAACCCAAAATGAAGCTCTTTGAGTTATTTTCGATGAAAGTGGTTATCGTTAGCTCCACTGCAGTGCTGATGCCAGGCCACACAGACAGACGGTGCTGCTCGTCAGCCGTGAGCATTAATGTCCAGAACTTTAAAACCACATCTTACACATTCTCTAATAAACCTCAGTGTGTGTACAGACCAGTGCACTCTGTCCCAACCCCGACGTCACCGCACACAGAACCAAACCCAACAATCTGTCAGACACTTGGCCGGATTAATGTTTGTCCTCCAAACAGCTTAATTGGACGCTGAGTCGATTGTTTTAATTAGAGACCCGGCTGTGGAAGTGAAAGACTCTATTCATCCATGAGCATGAGAAAGAGAAGAGACGCTGTCTGTCACAGAAATGTACATTTACACCTGCAGGACACGTGCCAAGAGAACTGCTCGACTGCCAGCGCGTGCGTGTGTGTGTGTGTGTGTGTATGTGAGTGAGAGTGTGTGTGTGTGTGCGAGTGTGTGCATGCGTGTGTGCGAGTGTGTGTGTGTGCACCATTTCACAGAACCCTCTGTTCCTCACTTAAATGCCGAACTGCGTCTGAGGAAATGACATCTCCACGCAGTGATGTGCTCATGACCAGCGCTTAAAGAAGCCAACAGAACACTCACCGATGTAGTTCTTCGACATGGCCACCTCCTGGATCTCGATGTGGACGGAACCTTTAGGAATCTGGACAACTTCCATATATCCTGGAAAAGGAAAAGTCTGTATCAGTATTAAAGTCACGATATAGAGAATGATTAAATACAGTAGAAAGTGAGAGTAAAATGCTGAGAGACGGTGATGGTAACGCTCCCACGCTCTACCCAACATCCTGAAGGTTCTCCTAGAAGGACAAGCTGAAGAACCCTTTAGCACAACAGGCTGAACTTCTATTTCTCAGATCATATAGAGTCTAAGCTGTCAATGGATAAAAGTTCTAGCTACGCAAAAGGAGCTCTACTTGGAATCTTTTCTGATGGAAAGAAAACTTGAAGCTCCAGCTTCACCTCTGACTGTTACGGAGCGCTGACACTGGAGACTCCTTCCATAACTGTTACACAAACATCTTACAGAAAATGTTTTTAATCTGTTTATTATCAGTGGAGCGTCTGCTGTACACGTCAGTGTGAATGAGCCGTTGCTATAGAAACGATAGCGTATCAGAGCGAGNTATAGAGAACTAATCAACACCTCCTGACCAATCAGAGCGCAGGACTCAGCAGCGCCGTGGTGTAAAGATGAATATCTTGGCTATGATGTAATGTTCTAGAAAGCGACTTTTCTTTATTGTAAATACAGAGAGATGAAACAGAGGGAATGAGTTCAGTCACTGAAGGCAGAATCCATAATAAGAGAAGGACGTACGGCCGGAGAAGCCCTCTCTCCCCTCTCCGAGGTTTCAGACGATTTACTAGCTATACCTTAAAAGGAGAAAATGTTCTCGTGCTATAGAGATGGCTCTTGGACTCTGATCCACATCATCAAGCGAGCGATATTAGACGCTTTACTCATTCCCTCAGCGCATGATGCAATTAATACTCATGTATATTGTGTTACTGCTTCTATTTTGACAACTTGTTTCTTAACCAAAAACATAAGCTTTATCACTGGGTGACAGCACATACAAAAAAAAAAAAAACATGAAAAATGTCGAGTTTGGCGAGTGTGTGTGCTGCTCTGGCCGTGTGTCAGCAGTCAGTGCCAGAAAAACAGCGCTGACTCGTGCACTCTGCGCTCGCTTCAGCAGGGACGTCTGCTGCGGAAAGCGATTAAAAACTTGTCGCGTTTGGCAGGAGTGTGGAGCGCGCGGTCTGAGGGGGATCGGAGGAGTGCTCTCTCTCTCTCTCTCTCTCTCTCTCTCTCTCTCTCTCTTTACTCCTTTCATTCCACATCCTCGCTCAGAGGAGATTTCCACGCATGGCCGGTTTCTGCATGCTGTATTTTTCAGACTAAACGGCCTTATAGGGGCTGCCTGAGACAGAGCGGCGGTCCTGAGCTCCAGCCAGCGCACCGCACTAATCTGCCTTATAACTCACTGCTTGGAAATGGTTATGACATCACGTGTGTGCTCGGGGAGAAGAGTTAGTCTTGGCTAATCAGTGCCGTTTGGCTATTTTTGCTCTTGTGATGGTTTCCTGAAGGCTGGTGCTTGGTGAACACTGACCTCCTCTGGGTAGCGAGTCATTGAACAGGCCTTTAATGGTCTCACATGTGCTGCCGTCTCCTCCACACACACGGCATATGTCCTCTCTGGCGTCCGAGCCCAGGATGTTGTCACAGCCCACATGCTGGAAACACACACACACGCACACACACACACACACACACACACACACACACACAGATGCTGTCAGAACATTCTGAGTGCTGAACAAACACACACGGTGAAGTTTTCTCTGCTGGGTAAAACACTCAGCAACAGCAGCATGAGAGATGTAAAGTTAGCATTAAAGATCACAAAAGTAATTCCAGAAGACGTCTATTAAAAAAAGAAACTTTAAGGAGACACTGTTCTTTCCTTTTCACACTGCTCTGGAGATTTATTCCCTTTTCTGTGGAACGCTACCACAAAGGGAACCTCCAGTGTGAGCACTAACAGGTTCTCGCTTTCTCTCTGGATGCTCCTGCTGCTTTAAATCCTCCCACTGTAATTTTTCTGGCTTTCTTCGCCACATAAATGCGCCTGTTCTCCAGGCTGATGTTTCATGGAGCACAGCTTGCTTCCATCCTCTGTATTAAATGACACCGGGTGCGTGTGTGCATCACTTTTCCAAATATGTGTATGTGGAGTGGCCACAAACACGCACCGACACCGGATTCTGTTCTTCTTGTCAGCTCATTCTTAACAATTTCCTAATATGCACAAAAAAACCTCCACAGCGCTGCCAGTTCATTTTATTAAACAAATAATATTGTAAGTGATTTGTGTATCCTGTTAAATTTGGCATGTCTGGCTAACAAAACATCCAACAATACAATCAGAACCAGAAGCGTCCTGTTCAGAGAAGAACCTCGCCGCCTCCTTTAGTTCTATAAAAATCAACGTTCTGAAGGTTTCATGCTGCTGCAGTTGCTTCACAGAGTGTTGGGTTCTGGCGAACTGCACTGTTTCTCCACCTTCACAGCTCGGAGCTCTGGAGACCAGTACGGGGTGAAGGCGCTTTATCAGGCATCAGGAGTGCAAACTGGTCACACAGAGAAAAGTGCGAGTAAATATACATCATCATTACGAAAGAACCCATTTGGAAGCATTTCTCTGTTTAAACGTGAGCCTGTACATTACAACAGAGCTCAAATCATCTTCATCTTTTAGCCACATTCTCTTATCCAAGCAAACACCACAAATCTTCAGTTGTAAACCATAAGGAGAGATGACTGAGCACACATTACTGCATCTGCAGCAGTTCCTTTAAAGAAAGCAGTTTGGAAAGCTAACAATCACCGACAGATCCAACAACCAACAGCAAACAACCAGCAACAAATAATCAACAACAAACAGCAAACAATCAACAACCAACAGCAAACAGATGGTGACTTAAGTGCAGAAGCTGCATCAGTGTTTAGGAAAGTTCCTGGTATTCAGAGTCGGGTTACGCAGCTTTTTATCCAATGGATTAAAATCCCCTTTGTGTAGTTCAGGCCTTCGAGATTTTTCTTGAGTAGAAGTGACAGACGAGGTATTTCAGTAGCGTCTAGACCATCACCTTTAAACACAAACTCTCACCTTTAAACCCGAAAAAAAAACAGAAAAAGGATAGAAAATTCGGACTGAACTGCGAATGAAACTCGTTCATACAATGCAAGTCAATTTAAAACTGATACTCTCTTTCACGCACTTTAAAGGGATGATATTACTAATTAATGAATAGTGTCGTATTTATATAATTAAATGGGCCTTGAATGGCATCATGCAAGAAAAAAGCGCTGAAGTTCGTGTTCAGAACTGAGACGCACGTGACTGACACGCGGCTCTGCTTTAGATAAACTCCGCCCACGCGTACGTAACTGAACAGCGCTTGCGTCTGTAGCTCCGTCTGACGAGTTTTTACACTCGTTCCACTTCTATCTATTGTCATGGCTCCTTCTACAGTAACGTTTAATACCCTTTACTGAGGGAAGGATACACTCTCTGGAGATTTCTCTCTCTCTCTCTCTCTTCCACAGAGGGTGGAGATGAAGGTTGCTGACGTGTGTATGCTGCAGCAGCGTCTCACCTTGCACTCTCCGTTGATGCAGATGTCCAGAGAATCAGCTTGGCAGCGCGTACCGTCGATGACTGCAGGAGAACGTTCTGTGTAGAAGTTGTAGCCCTCGGCCAGGCAGTTGAGCGCGCAGGGCTTCACGCCACCTGCAGGACAAACGCACACTGCCTTCAAGCCTCGCTTCAGATAAACCGCTGCTCTTCTCGGGAAACGACTCACTCACTCACTCACTCACTCACTCACTCGCTCGCTCACTCACTCACTCACTCACTCGCTCACTCACTCACTCACTCACTCACTCGCTCACTCACTCGCTCACTCACTCACTCACTCACTCGCTCACTCACTCACTCGCTCACTCACTCACTCACTCACTCGCTCACTCACTCACTCACTCACTCGTGTACGGCTTTGCTATTGTCTCAGACCTGAACGCTTGGGGTTTTTTCTTCCTCTGCCTTTATTGATGTTAGCAGCCAGGTCAGAGAGAAGCATTACTCATACGGGACGTGAAAGTTCATTCTGACATCATAATTATAGCGATATGAGGAGAGATGAACAGATCTGCCAAACAGACAGACAGCAGTTATCTCACTCCCTTTACGAGCACGTTGCTGAATTAAACGCTTTCTCCCAGCCAAACAATTGGTAACTGGCGTGCAGCTTATTACAGGGGAAAGGGCGATAAGAGGACGACTGAAGGGGCTTTTCATGACCCGGTCTCGTGGAATTTTTCACTCTGTATCGGCATTTTCACTCTGTATCGCTCTTCTGTTTCAGAGCAGGACTGAAGCAGCAGATATCTGCGCCTCCGCTTTTATTTTAGGTTCAGCGCATTGGGCTTGTCTATGCTGTGGGTTATGACCGTGCTGGCGGCAGCAAAGTGTTCCAACATCCTGAGACTGAACTGAGAGCTGAGGGCAAACACACACACACACACACACACACACACCTTAACGATATGGCGCTCTGGAATCTTTGGAATTTGCACACCATCAAAAAGGCGTTCACTTTGTTGCTGGTACACAGAATACACACAAAGCTCTGTGTGTGTGTGTGTGTGTGTGTGTGTGTGTGTGTGTGTGTGTGTGTGTTCTGTGAGCACTAACTCACCTCTGGCTTGTTCCTCAGGGATAAATCTACATGTGCATTTCCGTAACGCTGCTCTGTGCCGATGATGATTTTTAAATGTGTGATATAAATAAAATATTATGAATTGAGTTTAACATTTCAAGTGATTCCTGTCCCTGCAGTCTACAGCCATGAGTCCTTGTTTTTATATTCGTATCAGAACGTACCTCCTGTGTAAGGCTTCCAGCTGTAATATTTCCCGCGGAACGGCATGCTGTCGAAGTCGGCGCACTGCTTCTCGCGGAAGTCCTGCGACCCTGCTGGACAAGGCTGCAAACACAGACCACACCTTATTACAGAGCAACAAGATGGAAGGTCAGACCTTCAACTCAGAGCTGACCTCTTTTCTAACTTTAGTAAAACTTAACTCTGTTGTTATCCAGACAGTGATGGAATATAATTTCTTTGTATCCCTGACATTTATACACCATACAGCCAAAAGTATGTGCACCCCTGACCATCACACCCATATGTGCTTCTTCTTCAAACTGTTCCCACAAAGTCTGAAGCACACAGTTGTACAGAGCGTCTCTGTGTGCTGTAGCGTTACAGTTTCCCTTC